>JAUZNJ010030437.1:0-14787 GCA_034780135.1 Jordanella pulchra
TTGTTCCTTATGTTCCTAACAGAGCACTTCGCTCACAATCTGCAGGTTTACTAGTGGTTCCTAGAATTTCTAAATGTGGAATGGGACTTACCAGTCACCAGACACCCTGTCTACTTTTAAGGCTAGGCTTAAAACGTTCCTTTTTGATAAAGCTTAAAGTTAGACTGGCTCAGGTTATCCTGCGGTATCTCTATAGTTATGTTGCTATAGGCTTAGGCTGCTTGAGGACATAGAGACCACTTCAAATTATTCTACATCTTTCTATCTCTGTTGTCCCATTCTGAAGTATTTGTTAGTTCCACCGCTAACTTTCTGTGCTTTCTTTTATCCCTTTGACATGAAAAGTGGTCCAGGGCTCGTCTTCTTAACCGTTCTCTCCCAGACAGAGACCCCTATCTAAGTTTGTAGATCAGTGTTTCTATGTTCTTTTTATTTGTCTGCTTTTGTCTCCTTGAACGGTTGGCCTCGGCAGATGGCCGCTCTCCCTGAGTCTGGTTTTGCTGGCAGTCTCTTCCTGTTAAAAGGGAGTTTTTCCACTTCCCCTGTCATTACATGCATGCTCGGTGTGATGGATTATTATAGAGATGATAAAATGCAAGTTAGTTTTTCTATTATCTCTACACACTGATCCAGGTGCTGCCGTCAATGACTGGATTCAATCAGCTGGTTTTCTTTAGATAGAACACTTTGAACCAATCTGACATTATGATCTGATTGATTGTATCTGTACAGTGACCTGAGATATCATGTGTTGTTGAGAATTGAATTGGAGACTGTGTTATTTTTCTACCGAATTACTGCATCGCACTGCAGAATGCCTTATTTTGGCAAAATATTGCAGTATGCAAACACTATGGCATCCTTTCCTCCATTTCTGTTTTAAGTTCTATGAATCTAATATAACTTCTGCTGAGAATTACCTGTCTGGTATGGCACAATCTTCCAGCCAAAGCCATTTGTCCAGGTTTGCGATTTTGCATGTTTGTTTTTTTAATCAATGTTTGCAAAATATTTGTTTTTTCCCCTTTCTTCTTATCTGCTTTAAAATACAACTTGTGTATTCCTGTAGCAATCTAGATGTCCAGAAGAGGATGGTTTTGCTGCTTTTTAAATTTTTTTACATTATTGTTGGAAGCAAAAAAATGTTTTGTAAAAGGACATAAAAAAAAAAACAAACAACACAGATATTACATTTAAAAAAAACCTTACCTATTCAAAAACAGATTTTGCTTGTAGCAAAGTTATGCCATAGCCAGATTTCTCCCAATGAGAAACTATCTTCCTTTCCAAATGAAAGAATATTATAAAACTTAATTTTAAGCAAACTTGATCAGGAACCAAGGATCTTTAATTGATCAAATAAGAACACGAATCATTTCTTTGGCTTTAGAAACTCTGTGAGTGACAGTATGTGATTTAGGAGATGTGAAAAAGTAAGTACATCTTAGACGTGTTGATAGATGATATATTTACACAAATGCTTGAGTTGTTTCACTGCTATGGTTGTTTGATAATAATGTTTATAAATTGGCCACATTTATCTTTTAAGCCTGGAAGAATCTGCATAACAGTTTATTTGGATTGATAGAAATTCTGTTGTCTGTACCTTATGGCTGGAAAACATGTTCTATTTAAAGCGTGGTGTCTCATAAGCCCTTTGTAGTGCTAGACATACATAATATACATGACAATAATAAAACTGATTCTGATACCAAATCATTTCATCACAACCACTTTCACAGATACTATGTCATGAAATCGTAGAGCTACTAACATTCTGCCAATGTGTTTAGATAAGTTCATCATTTGATACATTCAAGACTTATTTATTTTTTACCACTAGGTAAACATTTGAAGCTCATATGATGCTTTGAGAAACAGACCTTTCTGTTATACATTTTGAAAGCTTTAAAAGAGCCTCCATCACTAGACTTTTTAAATATGAATGTACCCAATGAATATTATTGATGTGAATGGAGGCTGTACATCAGGGGATTCAAACTCACTTCTACATCGGGCCACTTTGGAATCATGGACTCTTTAAAAAGGCTGGTTGCAGCTGTATGACTAAAACTTTAATTTAAAAAGAGCATCTGTTCTGGTATTAGTAACCTGGCTCTCATTCATTCAGCAGTTTTAAACATTTTGTGAACTTTAAGGGAACATAATTCTACATTTTATGACATTACAAGACAAAAGCTACTATAAAAAAGTATTTCTTAAAATACACGTAAGTGCCCTTAATCTCAGCAGGTAAATAACATGATCTTCTAATTGAATGAGTGTTTTTACCCTTAGGAGAAGATGATTAAAATCCTATTGGCTTTAGGGTGTGACCCTGTCTCTCTCATCTGCCCATCTCAGGTGTGTGCTGCCCTCCGCTTCCCTTCACACTGAGATGCCTTTGAATTTTGGTGCTCTGGTTCTATGTCATCCTCAAGCTCTTTGGGGCAGGTCTGGGGGCCCTCACACCTGCTAATGAGCATCCTCCTGCTGAAGGAGCCTTTTAAAGCCTGTATAAGCAGATGATGATGATTTAGATGGTTTACTGCTTGTCCATGGATACTCCCTCTTCTGTTGCGGTTGATGTTATATGTCCCCCCCCCCCCCTTCTTTTCCTTCTTGCTTCTGTCAGGTGTGGAAGCAGACCTCTGGGAGTTGCACTGCATTTTCTTCTTTACTTCCTCCATATTTCTTTCTCTCTTCCCTTTAATTCCCTTCTCTGTTCTTCACCTCTCTTCCTGTCTCAATGTCGACTTTGTTTTTTTTCCACTAAACCCTCTTCAAAATAAAGTATCACACACAATTATCAAGTGGAAGCTCATGGCAACGGCTTTGATGGTCTATTTATGAAAGTAAATATCAAGGACATCAATTCTCAGTGCTATATTGCCAAACAGGACACATTAAAAAAAGAAATAAAGAAAAAACTTTATTATATATTACATAAAATGTTTTTTTTTGTTCTATACTCTTATTTACTTATTTTTTGCTGAGTTTTCACCTTTTTTAGCTCTTGAGAACCTAATGAATAGTTGTAAAAAGCTGGATTTAGCCCATAGCTCTTAATGTGCTATACATTCAGACCACTTTATGAAGTCTGATCTAACAACTTATAAACAATTCAGTTTTTATTTAACTCACATTATTTTAAATTGCTTATTAATAAAAGTGGCAGGACTGGGGAAAGTCGTCATCTGTTGTCCTTGAATTTGAGATAATCGATCCTAAAAAGTCATTAAAAAGTCTGAATTTGGCGTAACCAAGGTGTGGGAACTATGTCCTTACAAAAACAAATGTTTCAGTCCGACTCTTTCCTATCTTCATCAGAGTTCATATCCAGTAGATTCCAGGACAAAAATATAGTAGAGGAGGAGGATTTGTCATCAACATTTTCAACCATCAAATAAACCCATAAAACAGAATCAGATGCAACACAAATATTAGATTTAATCCAACTTTATTTAATGTTTAATAATCACATCACTAATCAACAGGTAATCACAATAAACACTTCTTCTTTTCAAACCAAAAAAATGAAATTAAAAATATTGGAAAAAGAAAAATAATAATCCCACGCAAAAAACAATGAGGATGAGAAAGTCTACCCAACACAAGCCATTGTTGGTGGTCAGCATGCTCTGCAGGTACAGTAGCTGTTCGTTAGCTAGTGTTACATGTTTAGAAGAAGCTTGATGTTGCTCCTTGGAAAGGTTTCAGAGGTCTGTCTCATACGCAGACCCAACCCGACTGCTACGAACTTTTGTCTACCTTCAAAAACTGTGTGTCAGGCTCCTTCTCAGGCAGGCTGCAGCTTTTAGTAGCCAGTATCGTCTCCCATAACAGTCAGTTATGCAGATAACATCTCAAAGCTTCAGTCCCATTTCACTCCAGCAGAGGTCGCTGCATCCCTAGCTTTTTAAACTCGTCACATTTTAATTTTTTAAGACTGGGCTTGTGGTGGCAGACACGCTTAGAAGTACGAGAGATTCTGTTAAAACTTTGGAAATAATTAGGCTCTATGATAAGCACTTCACTATTTATGTATAGGTGTTACAGCACTTCAAATAAAATCAGAATAGAGTTGTTTATATTTTGGTGCAACCTCCCAGCACCATCTGCTGCCAAAAAACAAAAAGCAAACAACAAAAAAAATCCCAACTTGAGCCCAAGTTCAACCATGGAAAAAGAAAAAAAAAAGCTGCGGGGCAACAGGAACACAACGATAAATACATTTACAAAAGTGTTGCGTCTTTTAGCACAATATATCTCAAAAGACATTCTTTCACTTTGGCGCCCCCCCCCACGCCGTTCTAATGGAAAAAAAGGGCCTCGACCTTTTCCGTTTTGCTACAACAGGTACACTAGAAAATAACAGTCATGATTAAAAGCACTTTCCTCCCATAGAAAGCTACATCATATGTACGTTGTTTGTTCGTGGATATAGGGGGCGATGAGCAGAGCATCTATATACACCCAAGAAAAATCTCAGAAATAGAGGCCAATAGAAACCTTGGGGCAGGAAGCAAAAAAGAGATCTAAATGATGGACAGGCACGTGGAAGAAGACAGCTGGAAAAACAGCCGTGCAGCAACATCTTTTAGCAACAAGAAAACCTTTGCATATTTCCTTAATGTGTCAGAATGAGCTGATTATAAAAGGTACATAGTCACGTTATTGGCCTAAAGCAAGGAGACCAAAATCCAGTTGATTAAAATAAGGCGATATAATCCAAGTGTCCCTCCTGATCGTGAGCTAATAGTCCTTTATGAGCCCAAATAGAATCCCAGCACCGCGGGCCTTGAGTTGACATAAAGAAACAAAGCGCCATCTGCTGGCAGTACCGCCAAACTACTGGAAACCCATCAACACGGCTACTAAACCAGCAGCTCAAAAACGAAACAAGCTCACAAACGAAAATTAAGCACATTCTCTCTTAAAATTCATGCAACTTCTTTTTGTTAACTCTTATTACAGTTAAATATAGTTCTTGTTTTTTTTGCAAGGTGTAGTTTTTATTTGTATCTCAAAGAAAATGCTTTTATAATTCGGGTTTTTGTCGTTTCGTTAGTCTTAGTTGATGATAACCTTGATGTACAGTGACGTATTCCCTGTCACATGTTACCGTAAATATTCACAGAAGCACTACATTTACTAACAAAATATAAAAAAACAAAAAAACATTGGGGAACCAGAGCATCTAATTTCAAATAACGTGACTATGTACCTTTAACAAGTGAGAGCCCCTTTTACAAGATCTAAAGGGGACCTTAATGTTTAATGGGGCCAATCTGAAGTAACCAGGTTAGCCCAACGCAAACTGTAACCAAGTAAAACCACATTCAGGTTAAAGTTACAACTCATAAAAAGTGGAACCACTGCTACATTACAGCTAATCCTCTCTAATATATTATTATAGTAATAAGGTGCAGTTTAGTTTGAAAGCTCTTCTATAAAATCATCAGCAGCATATCAATTTAATAAAGAAACTCTTTGAAGAATGACTCATCGGTGTGATTGTGAATCTTGACATTACAATATCAATAAAGCTTAGTGACCATTGTATGTTGTTATCAAGGGTCCTCTGTGTTCAACATGCACCTTTTAACATGAATTCAGAGATATGCAGTCAAAGCAGCTGTGTTATTAGTTAGACATGCCAGAAGTGTTGAAAATAATGGCTAACAGTTGATGCTAACATGCTAAACTAAAGGCAGTAGAGGTTTGTCAAATACTCTGCAAATATTCCCTTAGAAAAAAAACATTAGAGCCATTATTATTTTATTCTTTTACAAATCAGACTTTTTTTGAACTGTGACCCCTTTTAATATTAAAGGGTCTCCATTTTTGAAAAAGAAGAAAAAAACAGGAGTTTAAACACTAATGATGAGTGTACTGCCTCTAGTTTAGCGCCAGTTTTTAAAGTATTTCAGTTTAAGGAAAGTGGGGTTCTATGGTGAGGTTATTAGCAGTCAATATCCAACCTGTAGAGGATAACTCTCGTAATGGCATTTACAGATACAGATAGGTAGAGGTTCAAACTAACTCTACCTAAAAGTAAGTAAAAGGCAAAACCAGGAAAAAAATAAAGAAACAAAAAGAGTTATCAACTGTAGGCATGATATGGATTCATTATAATTTTTTGACAAAATGTTGAAACTAAAAGTTTTGAACTTGGCATTTAAATCTATTATTAAAAACATTTAGAACGTTTACATAGTAGATCTAAAAAAAAAAAAAAAAGTTTTTTTTTTTATAATATTGCAAAATTCTAACCTTCAACAGAAAACATATTTAGTAACTGGAAAGACCAAGACTGTCTAAAAGAAGATTTGATATTTTAAAACACTTTTTGTGGTTAAATTAGGTTGATATTACAGGTGTTTACAGGTGGCCTCTCTGTAAAGAAAAAAGAAAAATCTAAGCCCAATTAAGCAAAAATGGGTGTTTGCAGCAGATAATGTCAGCAGAAAATCAAATTATATCAGCAGAGTCCGAGATGTGCTAGCTGGTAGCTAACGGTTGGAGCTTGACACCACCTCATCTGTCCCCGCAGGTTTTATTGTTGTATTTTATTATACTTGTTTATTAAAGTACTAAGGCTGAGATATCATAACAATTGAAAAAAAGTGGTGCAATCTTATTTCGCTAGAATTCTCTGAGCATGTTAAAACATCTTTTCCCTCAGCAAAATACTTTCCTCTATTTTACATTATGTAGTTAAGTACACTTTTATAATTAAAGGTAGAAACAATTAATTTTGGTAGGGTTTTCTTAAGTCCATTAAATGCTAATAGGGATGTACCTATAGTTGCAAATGAGGTAATGGTACGGGTTGCTCTAAAAATATGGAAAAATAAGAAAAAATTACTTGCCAGGTGATAGATATAATTTCTTGTTAGCAAGAACGTTAAAGTCTTGCAGCTCAGCTTTATTATTGCATTCACTGCAAAGTAATTATGCTAACTGACTAGCAAAAGCTTTACAAAGCTCTGCCCTTCATGCTATATGCTTGTTTGTCATTTAGTTCACCTGAAAAAAAAATAAGTTTTCAGCTAAGATATCCTTTAAGTAAAACCTCATAGTTTATTAGACACACTAACACTGGGTGCCCATGGTGCTCCCGGTGCAGCACATAAGACTCAGTGTTATGTTATTAGTAGCCTGTACCGACTACAATGTTATCAGGGCAATGTTTAGCCAATCATCACCTGCAGGCACAGGGCCCAAACAGTAGCTCTAGTACCTACAATGGGACAGGTGGGGTAGTGGCAGAGCTTTAGCTGGCAGCTGGTGAAGCTGTTAGCCAGCAGGAGGACCTGTTAGCTAGCAGCTGGAGATATTAGCCAGCAGCTGGTGCTGTTAGACAGCAATTGGAACTGTTAGCTTGACAGCCATAGCTATTAAGTGGCACCTGTTAGCTGGTGCTGTTAGCTAACAGGTTGAGCTGTTGGCCCGGCAGCTAGAACTATTAGCCAGCAGGTGGAGCTGTTAGCTAGCTGTTGGAGCTATTGGCTAGCAGCTAGAACATTAGCCAGCAGGTAGATCTGTTCACTAGCAGAGCCAACAGCTGTTAGCCAGAGCTATAAGTTAACAGGTGGAACTGGTAGCAGACAGCTTAAGCTGTGAGCTAGCAGGTTGTGGTATTAGCTGTTTTGCTGACAGGTGGCCTTGGTGAAGCCTGTAGAAGTTCAGATTATTATTCATATTATTTCCAGAAGCTAACAGTATATAAAAGCTGGTTTACATGAAAAAAACATTTGAATTAACAATTATTAGTTTAACAAATATTTCAGCAATTGCTTGCTGACAAACTATATAATAACTAAAGTGATTGCATGATATTAGCTAAATGAAAATATATTACTTCTAATATCCAGAATACAATAAAGCCACTTATTAAAAGTATTCATAAACATAAACATTTTGCTTTACAAATCCAATGACGACTGGTGATAGAGTATCAACCGGCTGAAAGGTTTCCAACAATGTTTAAGTAGTGTAATCAGCATGTAAAAGGTTGGAGCACATGAATAAATCATAAGTATTTCTTCTTAATTTTCATTTTTTAAAAATCATACAAAGCGATACCAGCACACAACACTCTGGAGTAACGGCAATGACTTTAGGGGATGAGTTTTCTATTCGCTATGCATTAAAAAGGCATCAGGAGGCAACAGGTTGCTACAAGAGAGGAGAATAAAGTGACGACATGGCAACAAGCTGAGCACTGAACACAAAGAACTGCAGTTTTTTTTCTAAATGTAGATGAATATTTTTCAAACCACTAAAAACAAGCAAACCAGACCCGCACAGAAACATCTGAAATGAAACAACAGTCGAGCAGAGCAGCTTTGTGTAGAAACCAGTACCAGAAGCAGGCTGCTGGGAGCAGAGCATCTCTTCATCTTCTACCATACTTTCTTTTCCTCTGTTAGGCGTGAGACTGCGTCACTCTTATCCACTGGGTTTCTCTTTTGTTAAGGTAAGACAAACAGGAGGCACATTTCAGACACGCAACTTGCTTCAGAAACAATCTTAGCATCTTCCTCATCTCCCTCTGGACTCATTTGAAGCTTCTCACCTTCAGCTGGCATTCTATCTTACATTTTTTTCCCTTCTTAAGTCAAAACACATCTGATATTTAACCCAACTGTAGAAGTACTTTTTCGTTACTCCATTTATCTTTACCTTTTACCTCAACGTTCTACGTTCTTCCTCCCTCTGAACGCCATGTGTCTTAAGTTTGGAAGAACATGTGCGTGTTTTTCAAAGATTTCATGAGCACTATTTGATGAAAATAAAACACCTGTCATATTGCTGTTTTTATGAATAGCATTGATATAATAAATACAACCTATTCCTATCATCAAGAGACAAGATGGAACGAAGGAAAAGAAAAAAAGATGAGCCAAACATGACATCAGAATCTCATTTCTACCTAAAATCTTTTCAATCAAACACTTCATCACAAACACAGAGAATAAAGAGTTAAAACGATTCAAACAGACTTCTTTTTCCTTTTTTCTTTGTTAGCTTGTACATGAAGATGAGGAGAGAGAGAGGAAGCCATGATGAGATGGACACTGAATTACTCAAATATGTGGTTTCCAGGGGAAAATGCTCCTAAAGTCAAGAGGAAAAAGGGGAGATTGCTTATGTCCTTTGGAGGAGAAGAAGGCGGTTTCCTAGAAGGTCCAAGTTGACGATTCCTGGATTTTTCCTTCACATAAAGTACCGATCAGGACCAAAGCAGAGTTACTTCAGGTAAAATATATGAACAGGGTAATGGTAATGATGCATGATTACGTGAGAGAAGACCTACTGCACAATTCTAATTTTTGCAACAACAGATTTGAGATAAATGGGGTTGAAAAGGTCAGGAACCCATCGCAGAGCTGCTTCTCCTACTGCTGACCGCCACGGACCTCCACCTGTAGGTGCAGCAAAAGAAGGGGGAGGAAACACTGCAAGAATCTGGGTGGTGGCTTTGGTTGTCGTGCATGGAGAACAGGATCCGTCGCTGGAGGAGGGGAGAGATGGGGGGGCTGGCCGGATTGGTGATGTCAGCGCCGTGGTCCGTGCGAGAGCGAGCATTCTCGCGGAAGTTGAGCTTGAAAGACTCAATCTGCAGCAGAGGGGTTAAGGTCGGGGAAGGAGGGAGGTTGGGGAGGGAGGGGGTAAAATTGAGGCAGGGAGAAAGAAAAAAAAAGATTTACAGTAAGGAAAATAAGGGGGGAAGGGGAGGCGGTGACGTTAAAGGGGGGCAGTGGAAATGAGGAGGGCAGAGGGATAGCAGAATTAGATGCCTGTAAGATAAAAAGTCAAAATATAATCAGATGGACGGCAGATATGTTCATTACAAATACATTCAGACACAATGAGGGCTGACATTAGCTCCCAACTCCCCAAATAATGTTGGAAAGATTATCAATACGCTAGTTTTATATTTCTTTTAATAAACTGTGACGACCTACAAATGTTTAGTAAAAATTGTGGCTTGAAGATGCAAACATGAGTTATGAAGGTCGATGTACATCTGCCTCACTTGAATTGTGTGCTCTCTTGTCTTTGCCATGCTGACTAATTGGTAAGAGAATTATGCCTCTGCGTCACGTCATATTTATACCCCAGGGAAACAGGAAGTCATGAATTACTAATTAAAAGTTCCTAGATACCCTGACCAACTTTAGCAACTACAGAAAAATACATTTAAAGGAAATAAATTACATTTTTAGCAGAATTGTTAGGGGTTCCGATATTTGTGGGACACATGATTTCATGTTTTTTATTTTCTAAATGAGTGATTTTATTTTTACCACTAGAGTAATGTACTTAAATAAAATGTTTGATTTTTCTCTTTTTTTGCATTTTGTTTTTTTATTGTTTAAAAGACAAAGAGAATTCTTTCAAGTCCTCGACCACATCTCAAACAGGGGTGCCAATAATTGCGGAGGGCACTGTATACATAGATGAGGGCGTTGACAGCTGCTGAAGGCTAGGCCGTCCCAATTCACAGCCGATCACCAGCAGCTTCCATTGTTTTTGAGGTTTGGCCTGATCCTTCAAAAGGATGTAGCCCCTGACGCACTGATAGCTGTGGAGCATATGTCGACACGTCTTTTAGAACCATGCACATAAGCAGCGCCGCTTGCCTTACGTGCTCAGTGTATTTACAGTTTTCAGGAAGCACAGAGAGTCAGAAGGCAGGTGGAAGTTGCATTTCTCCTTCTAAACTGGTAAGTTTGTTGTTTGGTTTGGGTGGCTTTCGCAGATCTGGCACCGACTAGCAGAACAGCACAGAATGAGAGTGGGCAAGCTCGCCACCTATAGGCTGGGAGGAGTCAAACTTGCAGCTATCAAAATTTTGTTTATCCTCTAAGACGGTTCCTAGGAAAAAAAATTTGTAGTAATTTGACTTCTTCTGTCAGGCTCCTCCGTCTTTGGAGAGATTAACCCTAAGGAACCGACTTTAAACTCATGACTTCATGCAAACACAGACTTACTTGTCTCTGGCATTTGGGAGTCCAGAGCTTGGGGCTCCCGAAGGCCCTCGCTATCACTGGGAGCTCCGTCCTTCAACCCATTCTCCTGGGTGTTAGGGTCCACGGCTGGCCCTGAATCAGGGGCTGGAGCCAGGCTGCCCATCATGGGTGTCCCAATACCCTCAGTCTCCTGGGGCGCCTCAGCCTAGAAACACACAGGAGAGCATCGCAGCTGGTTCAGATGGAACAACCTGGATAAATCATTTCCATTTTGCTGTGAAGCTGAATGCAACCTCAACCTATACAGTCTAATTTGGTGAAGCTAAACTAAGAGAGAAGGTTTTTGTACCAATAAAGGAGACATCAGAGTTATACTCCTGAAAACAACCCAAACCCAAGACAGAAGGATGTTAGCATGAATGACTGTGACTGGAGCCCGGTTCTACCAGGCTTTTAAAACACATGGAACCAGTACCTCCATCTATATTTGCTGTGAAATTATCAAACATAAGATGATAATTATCTGTTTCAAGGCCTTAAACTCATCAGCACATAAGCTGACGAGTTGGGTGGGAAGGGGTGCAGGAATACGGTACAAAATCAAAGTTAAATGTTTCTTATTTTCAACATCGTCATATAACACTGTGTCACGCAGTCTGTCCATGTCAGCCTCACCTTGACGTTCTCTCCTCCAGAACCGCTCACGTTGTCCTGCGACCCGACTTTGGCCTGAGCGTTTTCCCTAAAGTTCACTTTGTGGGATTCGATCTTTGCGGCGCCTCCACCTGCATCACAAAACAGCAACCAGCCTGATAGTCACACCTGTGCTACAAAAAGTAGCCACATGGAACAAATATCTTTGTTTTCTGCTTAATACCAGTGGTATAGTCAGACAGAATGCGAAAGCTGAAAGTTTTGGGCCTGGCATTGGTCACTTGATGTTCTGCCTCTCTCTCTTGCTCCCATTCTGCCCATCTCACTCCGGCAGTATCTGTCTGTTTGCCAGTTCCTCATCTAACCTGGTCTTGATTTTAAGGATCAGTTCTCAGCGCTGTATGGAAAGCTGGGATTCTAGGGTTCACTAAATCTGCTCCCAGTTACTGCTGTACCACAGCAGGAGGACGGTGATTAGAAAAATATCTGTTGCTGTGTTGCGCTCCTTTAGCCTTAAGCACCATCACATCCAGTGATTAATTGGTTAACATCACCCCTATTGACAGAGAAGTCCCAGTTTTTAAACTACTGCATAATTTAACTGCGCTCCATCAGCACCTCCACCACACTTACTTTCAATACTGCTTCAAATTTATTCATACCTCCACGTTGCAAACTCTTAGTGACGCCTGTTTCTATTCACAGGCGCTACACGTTAACTGGCTATGTGGTCACTTTTTCAAGCCTCTACTGCTCCTTCTCACAATGCCAGGTTATCTGCACATCCACCATGTCTACTTTTAGTGCCACTTCACTTCATCTATCATTCAACATGCCTTCTTACAACGCAGCATTGAGTTATCTGCCCTTCAAACACAGCTCACCGCGGTTCTACGTCACGCCTAAAGAGCCGCCTGTTCGCGTGTCCACTGTGTCTAATTACAAGGTCTCACTTTATCCATGTTCAATGCATCTTTGCATTATCTGCCCGTCAAAAGCAGCTCCTCCAGTGTTACTTTGCTTTATCTGCATGTCCACTGCGCCCACTAACACTGACGCTTCACTTTAACCTCCAATATTCGCCATTCGTACCACTCAAAATGCCTTCTTCACACCGCTGAACGCTTTGTCACTCCTAAATGGCCGTTAAATAGAAATCACACCACATTTGGTGTGAAGGTACCTAAGCAGCCTTTGTCTTTGTTTCTGCAATTATACAGGTAAAGGAAACCAATCATCATACAAATGGGAGCCATCTTAATATTCATTAAAGGTTTTTCAGCCTAAATTAGCCCAAAGAGAGACATGTGATTACTGTGAAGTAACGCAGTAGGATGAGAGCAGGCGTTGGCTCACCAGGCTTGTGCTTGATGTTGTCCTTGGAGCCGCACTTCGAAGTCACCTTACTTACATCCACCTTCTTGTTGAGAATCTGCACCTGTTAAACGTCAAATAAAGACGTTTTTCTGCTTTAGTTCAATCTTTATTTTGGAAGCACATTTGAATGTAAGGGTTCTCTGTCAGGAATATTTTATCTTGGAAAGAAAAAACAGAGAAAACATGAAAAATGTTACGGTTTATAAAACAACAAAGCTTAAGAACGACTTTAAAACAAACGTTAAAAGCTTAGTAGTGCTTTTAATCAGAACTCCGACCAAAGTTCCTGAAGGAACCAAGTAACAAAGCTGCAAATAGTGGAGCAACAAAGTCCCATCTGTACTCGTTACTGAAAACTGCTGGTCAGCTGGCTGAAAGACGGCTACTAAACCAAAGTTTAGGAGATACATTTAGAAATAGCTCAGCTCTAAAAAAAAAAAAGGAACGATACTAGTAACAAATAAAACAAGAAACAGCTGCAATAATAATCTTTTTGTAACTTTGTTTAATTGTTTCTTAGGTATTACATAAAAACATAATTAACCCCAGAAAAAGTAACAATAAAATAAAATAAAAGCATTCATGTGTCTGTGTGATATTGGCAACTTCCATTTTTTTAAATATATATTGTGCATTTTTTCCATCTCTTGTTCATTTGAGCGTCTTGTAATCTGTTTATATTTTCCATTAGATGAATGTCCTTTATCATTAATATCCACTTCTTTTCAGCTGCACTGAGAATTAATGTTGGATTATGTTTGCAACTTGACAAAACAAACTGTTGCTCTCTTTGCTTTAAAAATTAGATCATAGTTCACTTTTTTACTTTTGTGTAAATACATTTGTTTTGTTAAATCGAAGCAGTTTAAGTGAATTTCTTAGTCTGTTCTCTTTTTCGATATTAAACAGATATATGTTGTATGTAAGCATATTAGAAAACGCACTAAAGACATCTAAAACAAGATTTTACTTTTTTTAAATGTAAACTTCTTTTATATCTTTAAAATATAGTAGTTGAAAAAATGAAAAGATCATTCTTGTTTTCTTCAAATTTCTTGCTCTTAAAATGCATAAATAACAGATAATACAATAAAAACTACTATTTAAAGCACTTTAATGTCATCCATTTTTAATGTCGACATAAAATATCTTTGGATGAAGGTGGTGGTTTGCTAATCTGGCCGTCATAGTTCTTCTGATTATCGTATTTAGCCATAAAAGCAACTTTGTATTTTAGAGTTTTGTAATTTAGAATAAGTCCTAAGAGAAAGAAATATATATAAAAAAACATGATTGAATGAGACATGTCTACAACTTTGACTGGAGAGTTCGTTCTTTCTATCTATCTATATCTATATCTATCCATCCATCTGTCCATCTATAGATATATATTAGTAGATGATTTGATCCACAGCTTTGCCAACAGACTTGATTTGATTCTAAACCTCTGACATCTGATTTGATGGGTGGCCTGCAGACAGTCTGGGATCATGTTGGTCTGTTTACAGAAACATATTTTGTTTTCAGGAGATGCTATAAAATCAAATTTGTTAGACCTCAGTGCTGCATCTGATACACATTTTTGTCCATAATTTAATAATGATAAATGTTCCTTGTTTCTGTGGAGTACCACAGGGATCAGTGCTAGGTCCAATTCTCTTTACTATATATATGCTACCAATTGGTCGAATTAGTAGACAGCATGGGATTAATTTCCACTGCTATGCAGATGATACTCAGCTATATCTGTCTATAAATCCTAATGAAACTA
>JAUZNJ010030438.1:0-14787 GCA_034780135.1 Jordanella pulchra
CAGTTTTTAATGATGCGTTGGACAGTTTTAACCCAATTCTAGTAGTTTCTGCATCTCCTTAGATGTTTTCTCTGCTTAATGCATGCCAATGATCTGACCCTTCTTAAAAAGACTAACGTCTTTTCCACGACCACAGGATGTGACTGTTGCCGTGGTTGTTTAAGAAATAAGGAGTTACTCATTGCATCAGCTGGGGTTAAATAACTTGTTGCCAGCTGAAAGATAATCACCTGTGCAGCACTTATCCAATAGGAGGCTTGGACCTATTTGCTGAGTTAAATCCAGGTGGCGACTTTTATTTTGGCCAGTGTAATTTCTGTTGATAAAAGCAGGCTAATAAAGCACAATACCCACTAAAACTGATCCACAGCCATCATCTTCTCTGTATCTATTTTCTCAGTACTCTTTAAAAAAAACCTCTTTTTAACTTTTGGAGGATACATTTTTACTTCACCAATACTGTTTTTTATTTCATGCACATAGCCGGTCATTGCAGCTCATACCTTGGAAACCACTGGGGTAATTGATTAACATGTTGTAGGTATAAGACCACATAGACACCTGAACCTCTTTTTAAAATAATTAGAACTGATTGGAGTTTGGAAAAAGTAATCTGAAATATACGTTAATGAGGCTCAAACTGTACTATTTGAATAACCTGCCATACACCTGGTGTTAACATGTTTCAGTCCATTTAGGTTATTGGGTTCTGTATAAATAAACTTTACGTCTTTGTAAAATTCCACCTACCAGAATCCCTTCAAAATACAAAGACAAGAACTAAACACACTTTTGTTTCTCAGCTGTTTAAAACACCTGATAAATGGATCACCATTAGACTGAGCTGCTCTATGATAACAGGAATTTTGGTTGTTTGCTGTTCTGGAGTGTTCAGCTGTGTTAACGCAGTGCCAAGGACGCAAACACAACTGCAAAGCCAAAGACAAGCTACTGTCTTAGAAGGTTTCTAAGAAGAAAAGGCACATCTTGGAATCTATATGCCTTAAGATGTGTTCATGACAGGACAATTAGAGGAAAATGAACTTGAAAGAGAAGGCTTCTACTCTATGAGACTATTCTGGCAGCAGCACTTGGGTTTAGAAAACTACATCTGAATAAACGACAGCTTATATTCATTGTGAAAAAGAAACCATGAATATAAGCTGTGATGCTTCTGGAATATTCTGACGTGCTGCAGCTTGGAGATATGGTCTTCAACATAATGGCCACCCCTGTAGGGTATGCTTTCAATTATTCATGTGATAACTGGACTTTAAAAGACCTTGGAAAGTTCCTTGTGGTATCAGGCACCAAGTCAGCAGATCCGTTAAATCCTTTCAGTTTGAGCTGGAGTCACTGTGGATCAGACTTGTTCCAGCGCATCTTTCAACAGCCTGTCTCATGAAAAATAACCCTGTCAGTCGTTATTAATGATCTGCATGTTGCCAAGCTGCCTGTAATCTTTATTCTGCCTTTTTTTTAATCTGACTACATTTAAACCATATGTTTCAAGAACTGAGTCTTAGGAACTATTTTGACAAATACAGCCTTTATTTAAGCAAAAACAAACAAACAGAAAAAAAAGCGTTGCATTTTCTTTATTGGGTGTCTTAGAAGACACCCAAATTTTGTAGATGAAGATGTATTTTAAGGTGAAAGGATGTGTGACTGCAGCTCTGCTGAACCAAGGAATCTCCATCACCTCCCAGCCAGGAGGTCTGAGAGTTAAACTGAGCAATGAGACGCCGATGCAGGTCGTTTCTGCCTGTTTGGTCGGGAATATTTACAATGTACACATGGAGACTGCTGGGGGAAGTAGTGTAATAAAGATGTTAGAGATACTTCAGAGCTTAATGGAAAAACACTCTGTAAGATTTATACCTGGAAACAGTCTGATTTTAGAACTTTAGTACAAACAATTTAGCTAATTTAAGACATGCTTTGACTGTGCTGCCCTAAATCTTTAATCCTATCTGGGCTGTTTGTTGTGTGCATTTAGAGTCTGGTGTTGTTAAGGTAAATTAATCCACCGACAGAAAGAAGATTGATCCTCCTTTACTTACAACCTGCAAGAAAGTTTGCCATTTTTAACAGAGACATAACTAACAAAATGGTGAATTTCAACCACAAAGTACTTCAAAGCCAGTGCTTTTGGTCAGGTTTCAGTCATACAATGTTAATATTTAGGAGAGCAGATAAAATTCACCAAAATGTGATTTTTTTCTTTCATTTTAATGTGTAACACATTTGACAAAGACATTTGCTTCCACCAAACTAACTATTAGTGTAAACACTTAATAAACCTTCAACTTTAACTGGTTTTGGATGAATTTCATAAGACAAACATACATAAGACATCGGAAAAATAACAAGCACATTTAATGTGTTTTCCATTAGAAATATGCAGGACATTCATGCAATTTAAATACAACATACCTGGAGGAGGATTTGCAAATGTATCTACTTACCACCCACAATGCTTTTCTAAGCTGAAACTCATAGTAGGGGAAGTTTTCTGTGCATGCAGTTACGACAGATTGGGCAGAGAGATTGTTACATCTGCTTGTCAGCATCTTTGGAGTTTTGGATATTAGACATAAAGTCCGTCTAACATTTTTAGGGCAAAAACTGGTTGCAACACTTGTGTATCTGGATGCATCATTCCAGTAGTCTATCTGGTGTTATGTCCAGCAGCAGCAGAATGAATGTAGAAATGGGCCTCTCTGATGTCCAAAGTAAATCCTCCTTGCTCTCTTAAAGGTCTCTATAGTGCCAGGCGGCAGCATAGGGGGGTTCCTGACAGTTGTGCAGCTCTCCATCCTTTGCAGACACAGTTGATCAACCGGATCAATGATTTTATTGCACAACAGAATAGTTTATTAGACAAACTTGGGTGTAGTTTGTGAAATTAATTGAAACCATGATTTAAGAAGCTGTTCCTCATATAACCAGATTACACTGGCCAAATCAAAAATGATATTGTCTATCATAATTAAACTGGTTTGACAATCTGAAACCTAAATTAAAATTCCTCATTCCACAGGCATGATTGAACACTGAATTTATCTACATAGGGGGGGGGGAGATCACATTAAGTGAAGTGTCTGATGTGCTTTTAGTAGAATATACTTGGATCTCAGGGGTTTTACCTGTGGAGGCCTAAACCAAACAGATTGTTTCAGGATTTCCCCCAAATATGTTATTTAAATCATAACACTGCTAGATTAAACTGGTTTAGAATCAAGAAAACTATGATTAAAAAGAGTAGAGGTTAAATAAAAAACAAGTTATTAGGGAAAAGACAGTAAGTGAATTAATCAACTAAATAACCCATCAACACCATGTAGACTACAAGAGAGCAACATGGAATAGTTTTGGAAGGTAAAAGATTTCAGTACAAATGGGCTGAATTGATGAATCAGCAAAGAGGCAAAAGGCAGAGAAAACCTGTTGGTATCCAAATAAGGAAATATTGAAGGAAAACGATAAATTCCAGCAGCTGCGTGTGTAATATTCATTATGCAGCACTGTTTTGTCTTAACTCCTGCTGGAGATCCATCCTCATAGGAGCTTAAAGTGATGGGAATGAGCAAAGTTTTAACAAGAGAGGCGCTTCGTCCAGCCGTCACGTCTTTATCCCCATGTTTAGGGCGAGTGTTGAGGTATCCTAAGTAGTTGTTATGTTTCAGGGCAGCATGTCTTGCATCAGAGAGCACTCCTATAGGTATAGAGAGGCAAATATGTACATGCTGCTATCTTCATGCATACAGTGGGATTGACTGTTTGCTATATATTGAGTGTGTGTATTTCTGGAGTGTCGTTGTTCAGTTAATTGTGCAATGGTGTGTCAGCTTTGGGGAATGTTGTTTATAGATGATGAGAGAGCGATGAAGGCCAGACGCACAAGCATGAACACACACTCAGTGGGCAGACACTGGGGGAGAGTTAGAGTCACACTGAGATGGACCAGACCCTCGTTCTGATCCTGACCCCACTCTTATTGTGAAAGAACCTCTTTACGCTGGAGAAAAGAATGGAGGAACTACACTTCACTGCTTCAGGATACCTCCTTCTTTCTCTACGTGAGAGCATGCAGTAGGCTGGAGATACTGAAGCTACTAAGAACGTTTATGTTCAGGGTTTAAATATTTCTCATTCAGGAAAGGTCTACTTTTGAATCAGGTGCTTGTCAAAGACCAACAAAAGCAGCGCTACTGCCAACCGTCTTCCGAGTTTATATTTAGAGAAAGTTTCTCTTTCTGTCTGTTGGATCTTTTAATACTTCTGGTAAAACCATTAAATGCAAAGGAAACTAGACTAGGATCTTTGGATTTAATATCAGTTTGATGGTTCAAAGGTTATACAAGAAGAAAGGAAATCCTGACTCTGTCCAATGTTGTGCCCTGGGGGTCAAAACTTAGACCTGTCATGTTCTGTCTGTACAGACCTCTTTTATCCACTTCCTACAAAATGCAGCTGTAAACCACGTCCATGCTGAGGACACACAGATTTACATTTTTCCTGAAGCCAGACAAGCTAATAAATCTTTCAACCCTAGACCAATGCTTACATAGATTAGTAACTAGATGGCTCTCGGCTATCTAAAATTAAATCATAATAAAACAGATGTGCAAAGGGAAATTCCAAATATTATTGTCCAATCTCTTGGAGTCTTACTTTGCACAACTCACTTTTGGCAACAGAAAAGTACCAAGTCTTCTCCTCTAACGTTCCAGGAGGTTTGACCATACAGAGAGAGGAATCTTCACTCTTCCTCTTTTCTTCTTTTCTGCTAATATTTGCTGTAGCGTTTAGGTTTCCTGACTAGAATGGTTTTTAAGGAAGTTTTTTTTGTGTAATAAGCCATTTGTGTGTTGACCTTTTATTGTTTGCATCAATATTCTGCTGAAAGACTAGCGACTGATTCTGCAAGAGCCCAACAGCTTTTTGTTTGAATTGTTTATGCAAAATGTTAAAAGTGTAAAAGTGTTACTGATGACCCCAGCCTCCTAGTATTATCGGCAGATAAACGGGCCCTCAGAGGATAAACACTCCACTGTATTTAACAATAGGTGATAGTAGAGGATAGTTCCTGTTTTCATCCCTAATTTTACACCTGATCCATTTCTAAGGTGTTTCTAAAAACATCAGGCTTAGACTCATTTAATTAAACCACTGTTTGTTTTCTGAGAACCCAATAAAACGTTTAAGACTTGTAGTGGTAGAACAGAGAAGACTTTTACCCAGCATGCTTAAGGTGCAACCTGTTTGCTGCAAATCTCTTAGATCAGATTTTTGAGATGCCCTCAGTAGAGATGCACTAATCCAATACGTTCAATCAGATATTGGTTAATTAGCTGGATTGGATATCAGACATCAGTGATCTAATGCATGCATTTTACATTGAACTTTCTTTCTTTTAGCTGCTAATTTGTTAATAAATTATATGAAATATATTAATATCTGTGTTATTTTGTCCCTTTTTTTGACAATGTTTATGTCAAGGCTAATGTTGGGACTAACGTGGTATTAAGTAACATATTAAGGAACGTGTTGTAAAAGCTGAAGCCTTCTCTCACATAACAATCTCTATGGTTTTTTTCTACGTTTTTTAAGTGTGTAACCAAATACAGAAAGTGTTTAATTTAAACTTTTTGTTTAAAAACCTCACTCCTTTTTCTACTTACATAAATATTTGGCTGAAATTGTATCTTCTTTCTGGAACATTTTTTCAATCATATTGATTTATTTCAGCAAAATAATTTGGTTTAAGAGGTTTTTTTTCATAAACAATGGCAGTCTCCACGGTTTGGATCTTGTAATCATTTTTCGCTTTTGTTTATGAAGCAAAATGCAGTTTTTATGAAGGCCAGCCCAGCTGCACCTCATATTTTATGATCATCTTTGATGAATGACCTCATTGTTTCTTATTCAAGTTTTTGTGTGTGTGTGTTGTGGTGCAGCTGGTCTTCTACAAAGTGGTGCAGGTTCTGTCTGCTCTGGGTCACAGCCTGTCACTCGTCGCTCTGCTCACCAGCACCATCATCATCTGTTCGTTCAGGTAAATCATTCACATCAGTCACACAGACAACAAACATTCAGATGCATTCAATTAATTGGCACCATTAAAACACACAGAACCTTCAGCATTTGCTTGTGAGAATAGCTAATATTTACATTTGGTCTGCATAAGAAGTAGCTATTTTAACCAAAACAAATTTTATACAGTTGTTTGTTTTTTTCTTGCTACTAAAATTTGCCTTTTTTCTGATTTTAGGGTATCTAGCTGGTAAAAAAAAAAAAATAAGACGTTCTTTTCAGCCATTTTTTATCTTCTATCTCTTTGATAACTTATAATCACAGCTGTTCAGCAGTTCACTGTCGTTTCAATCATATTTCCTTGTTGCATAATAAGATGAACAGGATGAAAATCAGCGATGCTGCTGCAGCACAGGAATGCAGTTTTGATGGACTGATTGTCTGTGATGTTGCGACATACCTTGCACGCTAACTCAGCAGTAATGTTACCTCCAAAGACTGCATCAACCCAAATTAACATATAACTACACAGATCTTGGATTTTGAGTTTTAAACAATAAAATATGTTTTAACCCAGCAACATTAAATTATTTCCCATTTAGTCTCCGTTCATGCTTAATGTGATTAACAGTTCAGAGAAAGTCATTTATAATTTAGTTTATGATTTTCCTCAAAGATAATTTTTTAGTCCAAACAGGTTGAGTAAGTTTATTCCTTCTTACTTAAGATTTTCTTTCACTTTATATTTAGATAAAAATAAACAAATAAGCAATACAGCTTTAAAAACCATCTAATGCTGTAGATTTTCAACAATCAATCAAATAAAGATGCAACTTAGGACATCATTGTCCTAAAAAAAAGATCATATTTATTACAGAAAATAAATAACAAAAACAAACTAAAAACCAAGAGGAGACCAAACACTTCTTTTAGTTTTAAACCATTTGGTTCTTACATGAAGACACGCTCTTCTATGGACCATTAATAAGAATTAGCAGCATATGTGAATACAAGATGGTTAATGATTACTACAAATTTTGGTTGATATACTCATACTAAGGATACTGCTGTGCTTTCAAACCAAACCTTTGAAACACTTTTAACTTTGCCAGACCCTGATTTCTGGTCTCCGGCTCCGTTAACATCATGCATGTCCGTGTAAAACCAATCCAGAACCCTGAAGCAGACCTTAGAACTGGACCCTGTCTCAACTGGTTTATCTGGACCTTGAATCAGTTTGTTTGCTGTATGAATCATCCCAGCTTATTAAATGCAGAATTAGGTGATGGAACATAAAAAAAGCGTATTTGTGTAGAAGAGATAAAAAATGATTAAAGCCAGCTACATCCTTTGCAAATTATTTTGGTTCTTGAGGTGACAAGAACCTGAAACCTTTTTTTTTGCTTCCAGATATTCATTTTGATTGATGTTTTGTAGCAAAGTTGCACCTCTGCAGCACTGTAGTCAGTGTGACCTTTGACCCTATTTCATAACTGGAGTTTAAACCACAGTTGATTTGAGGAAGTGGGAATGCACAATAGACAAGACTTTGAATTTGGCTGATTAACTCAGTAAATAGTCTAAACCTGATGCTTTTTTATTTTGAGTTTGAAGCTATTTATTGACACTAAGCAGTTAAGTATCTGAAATAAATAATGCTAGTATTAATTATTAGCTGTACAGTTTGGTTGAAATCATAGAAATTGTGAATCCTGTAAAGAATTAAATGCCAAATTAGATGAAACTTTGCAATAATAATAATAATAATAATAATAATAATAGTAAAATAATAATAGCCCTTGTTCTTGCAACTTCAAGTTGAAGAATAAAACATTTTTTTTTGTCTCTCCATTTGAAGAGGCTCTGTTCCGCTCTACATGTACACCTCAGCAAAAGGAGTAAACATGTATAGTGTATACATTACCAACCTTTATAAAAGTTATAAAAGCCTTTCAGGGTGCTGAAAGGGTGCAACACCAGCAAAATAATAAAAAACATGCGTTTTTTTATTTTGCAATTTGTTCCTGAGGAAAAACATGAACACAAATAATGGACGGTAGTTTTTTTCAAAATGTCTCCATAAGATTATAGAGCAATAAAATAAGAATGTAGGTCGAGGCTTTTTCACCAAACTGAGCAGATTCTGTGATGTCCCTGCAAAGACCACCCCAGCAGTGTCTGCCTGCAGGAAAAACATCCAAATTATAGGTGATTTTATTTACATTTGTTTAAACAAAAAAAAAATGTTGTTGGAGTCTGAAGCATTTTTGAAAATCCTGTTAAATAGAAAGTTTATAAATTGAGTAAGAATGTTCTACAGTTTATTAAAGCTGCATTCGTCTTTTTAAGTGGCTTTTCACTTTACAGAAACATTTATGATGAATTTTGAAACGTCCAACATGTGGGAGGTTTTAGCATTTAGCCTCTGAGTGGTTTCACCGTAAAATAACCCTAAAAGTGGACCAATTAAGAGCAGAAGCTCGTTAAAACTCACTCACATGCATGTTTGAAGACTGAGGTTGATAACAGCGTGTTGTATAAATGTGTCGGCCTCGGTTTGGATGGACTCCAGCTGCTCATTCAGCTGCTATCTGCGTGTTTGGACAATACGTCCTTTGGTGGATTCACCCCCGACTCTCTATGTAAACACTTCCTGACACTTTCGTCTGTGTGTGTGTTAATGTGTGTGTACGTGTGTGCAGGAGGCTTCACTGCATGAGGAACTACATCCATCTGAACTTGTTTTTGTCCTTCATGCTGCGCGCTGCGGCCGTGCTGACCAAAGATGCGCTGCTCTTCTCAGAGGACCAGACCACAGACTGCAGCACAAAGCCGTCTCTGGTGACTCACAAACAGAAAACACTCGTGTAATTTCAGGACTTTTTTCACAAGAAGCTGATGTGATGCTAGAATTATGTTCTACTGTTAAATCTCCAACATATATTTATTTATCCCTCTAAGCACAAATTAATCTAAGTGTTTTTAAAATTGGTCTTATGTGGATCTTTTGACTTTGGCTGCTTTTTCACTGGGTTTTGTCCATTTATTCAACTCAACCATTTTGAGGGGAGTTACCATCAATCTGTTTGCAGAAAGCTCATGTTTTGGCAGAAAAATAATGAACTAAAAGCCCAGATGCATCCTTTAAGATGTTTTGAAAGGATGCTTGTCTGTTCCAGAAACATGTAAACATGTTTGGTCTGATCCTTCCCATCTTTCATTAAGACATTTAAAGAAGCATTTGATGCTGAGATCCGACACATTTTCAGACTAACTGTGTGATCAAATTCAATCTGTCCCACAAACTCTGCTGTCTTTGGGATTTCTTTCATTCTGTCAGGTAAATTTCAACAAATTTTGCTTTAAGATGCAATGTATATTTTTTTGACATTCTTTCCTTGATATTGAAACAAAATTGCTGTAGGCTATGAGTTTAAAAGCTTTTTTATGCCTCAATAATTCACAGGTAGGATTTAAATAGCTAAAAAAATGACCAAGCAGCCCCAGAAAAACCTTGAAAGACCTTCAGAAACTGAGGGGCAGTGAATCAACCAAGCCTTAGCCTGATTAAAGGAGGGTCTGAGTGTTTGAAAGTATAAAAAGCTACGACTGGATCAATGTTCTGTTCTGGATCAATGACCTGTTAGTGACCAGCTGTGACATGTTGTTTAGATTGTTAAAGTTCATGGTCAGACTTTAGGACCGATAATGAGGCACTTTTTTGCTAATAAATGAGCCTAAAGTAGGATTTTCCTCCCCTTTGAACATCTCCTAGAATCTTGTCCAATCCATCACTTGAAGTTATCACTTCAATCTCAGAGGACTTCTGGCAATTTTGGCATAAATGTTTGCCTTTATAATCTCAGAGAGATTATATTACTTTGCAATATCAGAAAATATTTAGTTTTTTTTTATTGTAAAATTATGTATTAGAAATAGAGATTTACAGATTTGTTTCCTGAAACTTTACAACCTTTTCTCATACTTAAATTTTTATTTAATATTTAACATTTTATTTATTTATTTAACATTTATTTAACTCAAAGCCAAGAAGAAGTGTGGTCAGATCAAAGCTGCTCTCATTTCTATATCTCCTTTGAAACTTTATTACTGATTTTTCGATATTATTTATTTAAAAAAACCTTCACATAAAAAAGTGATCCATAAGAATTTAATATGCTGTTAAGAAAGTGTTTAAAACCTTCTATTACGCTACCCAATTACGCTTAATTTCAACATGTTTTTTATTGTTTCTGATGAAACATTTTATTATAAAGATACAACGGCCCCTTGAGGTCACGGATTCAAACACAAGGGTTTGGACTTTCTATTAATTTAAATACTTACTAAAGAGACAATTAGGAACCCTCACTTTTCTTCCCAAACAGAGAAAAAACAAAAGCCGAAGTCTAAACAGACAGGTGCACCTGATTTATTTAATCAAAGAGAACATAAAGATACAGCAGGGTACAATCCACTAAAGAAATGGTTGAAGCCGCTGCCAGTACCAAACTAAAAAGTTAAAAAGAACCTAATGCAAACAAAAGAGGCGAAAACAGGACAACGACATACAATGGTTTGGTTTTTCTGGTTCCATTGGTGTGAAATAGCTACTTCCTGTTTCCTGTTGTCACGGTGACTCATCGAATCGGTGCTTTTTATAGTTGTTATGCATGTGGTCGACTCTGGGTGGACCCACTCACAGTTGATTAAACTAACTCACAGCAGCCTTTGTGAATCCTGGAAGCTCAGAGTTTCCAGCCTCAGGCTGGATCAATTCAGAGTTGAGGATTTGAGTTTGATACCCCTTCTCCACTGGCCAAACACGGGTACAATCAGCTTTTAGTGGCAGTGAGAGCGACTCACTGAACCTTGACTCGTGTCAAATGACTTGGCAGGTGACCTGGGTTTAAATCACCTTCGAACAGCTCGGCTCTGATCGGCATCCAGTACGAACATCAGACCCACGTCGACCCGATAGTTTTAAGTGATGCTACTGAGCGTAACCAATGTACGATACAAAATGGCGCCAGTAGCATCCGATCTAACAAGGCGAATCGACTCTGCTTACGTTCGATAAACATGGCGCAGCGCTGGTGAGAGAAAAGAGACGAACAATAAAGCACACTGACTGTGCGCTAACTACCTCCATTGTTTACTTTCCTGATTTTGGTCACAGTGATGACATAATAAACGCTAACCCAGCATGATGGCGTCACCAGACATGCAGCGGTTGGGGGACAGTGGCCATGCAGCTTTATTGGCAATCGAAAAGGAGCTAAATGCCGATTGTTAGCGGTTTGAAAAACCCGCGTTAACCTGTTAATTTCAGGAGGAAAGAGGCCTGAGTATGTTAAACCTGCTTTGTAAACACAGGGTCTCAGGACAGGGAGAGACTGCAGTTCAGACAAATCAAGCAAAACACCTGATGATTTTGATCAAGAAATGGCATAATGACATAAATGACATAGTTTAAAGTATGAAAAGGTTAATTCTGCATAATCTATTTACTTACAAATTCATGTCATTATATCAAAGTGATTTTGTTTTAGGTGGGCTGTAAGGCCAGCCTGGTTTTCTTCAACTATTTCATCATGGCCAACTTTTTCTGGCTGTTGGTGGAGGGTGTCTACCTGCATATGCTTCTGCTCGTCATCCACACCTACTCCATCCGCCTCTCCATCTACATGCTCATCGGCTGGGGTAAGCTGCACCGATCCTCAGCCCAGTGATATTTACTGGTGGATTAATGTAGCCTTTCTTTATTTATTTGAATCTCTAGTCTCCAAAGTGATCAGAGCCCTCTGATTGCTGTAACAATTAGGAGTGGCAAAAGTAAAAATTGATTGGTTTTGGACTTTTACTCACCTTTATAAATACACTGATTGTTACTTTTTGTAAAACCTTTAAGTGTATTTAAGATAAACTCGTTGTAGTGGAATGAATTAATTTAAAATGCTAAAGTGCTGCAGAATGAAACCAAACAGATGGACAAAATTACTCTTGTTGGGCCCTGAAGATTCTCTCTGCCATCCTTGGCTTTACTTTCATATCCATATCTATGAGAAGCTGTAAGTTTCCAGCTGCTGCATTTGCTTTTTGAAGCTTAACTCCAACCAGCAGCTCAGGCGATTCAAATAAGACTCCCAGGATTAATTGGGATTAATTGTAGATTAATTACCTTCATTTAATTCCCATCTGTAACATTGACTTTTATATCATATCTCCACAAAACTTTGACGTTTTTATTTCATGACCCTGTCAAAATATTTATATTTTTTGAATCATGTGGTGTCTCTCCTTGTTTAAATCCTGAAGAGCCAGGTGATACAGTAGAAAACTCCTCCAGCCAGAACATGATGCTACTCAGTGAAAATGCTCTGATGAAACATCAATAAGTCTCTGCTTGCTGTGGACTAGAAACTCAGTCCACATTTTTCACTGGGCTGCATTTTACTGTTGCAGGAGAAAATGTCACAAAGACAGACAGACAGGCCTACAGACAGTACGTCATTCTTTAAAGTGGACCCGTGTATTTCAGGGAAAGGTCATGCTGTAAACACTTTTCATGCCTCTGAGTTCATTTTGTTCCATTTGGTCTTAGCTTCTCCCATGTGACACCTTCTTCCACCATCTATCAAAACTTTTACCAACACCCAATGCATCACCAGTGAGCCCCAGCTGTTTAATGCCTGTGCAGACGCTGTGTTAAGACGACCTGCATCTGGCGGAGGCAGAACCTGAACAGATCCTCTGTCTTTGGCTTACAGGAATCCCTTTTGTTTTCACTGTGGCATGGATCGTCAGTAGGATCAACTTGGAGGACACTGGGTGAGTTTCAGCTTTAAGCATCCACCCTGCATAAACAGCTAATTTCAAAGCTTTCATTTCATACAACAAAAAGTATAAAGGTACACAAAAATAAAACCATGACTCAAGTTTTGGTTTGTTGTGTTTTTAGTGCTTTAGAATCACAGAATTAAACTTTTTTTATTGTTTTCTTTTTGTATTGTATTCCACCGTGAAAAAAGAAAATTCGTTTGCTCTAATAATAATTAGACGTCATTAGCATGAACTTAAAAAGGTTTCAAGTAAGAACTGACTGGAGATTTGGTTTCCAGTGGTACCTGAATGCATCATAGAGGGGCATCTCTGAAGTCAAAGCCGCTTGACTTGCTTTGCAGTTTAGGAGGCCTGAATGCACCAAGCAGCTGGATTCAAGCTTTACCTTATTTTTTTCATTACCACTGATGTTTATAAACTAAACCTAAGCAAAAACTTTTAAATGAACCTACTTTATCTCAGTTGGAAAGAGCAGACATTAATCTTTGGTTCAGCCCACCTTTGTTTCCCCATCATCATTGTAACTGTATAGGGACGCCTACTGTTCCCTAACAGCAGACTTCAGTGGTGTTTTGGAGTTCTCTCTGTTTTCGGTTGTATTTTTGTTGTACAGTGCGATGCTCAAGTGGTGCATGAAACCCTCTATCTCTACACGTGATTCCAATCAAAAAGGTTTTACAAATGAAAATCTGAAAAGTCTGTCCTTTTATATTTACTCACATTTGCTCTAAAACCACACAAGAGAATCCAGTTCAACCAAAGGTCAGTGAAGACTTAGTTTTTTCAGCCATTAAGAAGCACTGCAATAAAAAGAAAGCAGTAGTTTCAGAAGCCAACATGTGGAAGAATATAGTCTGGCTGAATGGTGCTTAGTTTGCTGGAAACATAATACTGCTCACCACCTTCGATACACATTTTCTATAGTAAGAAATAGCAAAACATGGTGGTGGCAGCATCATGCTATGGGGAGGTATCTCCTCGTTACAGGAAGGAAAATTTATGGAGGTTATCGTGAAGATTAATGGAACTAAAGGCTACAGAAGACTCGAGAATAGGAGGGGACAATGATCCAAAATATACAGAAATGTATGAGTCAGAATGGCCTAGTCCAAGTCCAGGGCTAAATCTAACTGGGAATCTGTGGTAATATTGAAAATGAGATGTTGAGTCAATCTGTCTAAGTTTAGGCTTTTTTGTTAATCAGAATAGGGAGATTTTTCACTTTAAAACATTTTATTTTCTGTGAAACAGTCATCACTGTAAGTCTGTCTCATAAAACCCAGCTGAACCAAATGAAGCCTGTGATGAATGTAGAAACCACCAAGAGGTGTGAATACATTTTCAAATCCCTATATTGATATTTGCTGCTTACAAAACTGAGTTATAAAATTTTTAAATCAAACAAGGCTAATCAGGCTATGAAATGTAAAACTCATATAAAAATTTGAATTCAATTTTCATATTTTGATCACTGTTACATTTGAAGATATTTCAGCAGATGACCGTTGGTTTATGTTGCAGACGAGTTTTCTAATACATCCAGTTTAATTCTCCTGTCCTGCTGTATTCAAAGACTAACCATTAGTTTAGAAAGTTTTAACAGCTGGTTTTGTACTTTCTTCTTCATACATTTATGAATGCAGCTTGTGTTAGAGCCAGAACAGCCTTGTTATGAAGAGATATTTTCTACCACACCTGCTGTTCATTGGAGCCCCATAAACTAATTACTCATACATGCTGTGTTAAATCCTATAATGATGCTGGTTGAAATATAAAAAATGAATAAATCAGTATAAAACATTATTCATGTTTTAATATAATTATTGTCTTTCTGTCCATCCTTAAAATTAACTTACTGTGAGAGCAGAAGAAGCAGGTTCAGCGTTTCTTTTTATTTCATTGTTC
>JAUZNJ010030439.1:0-14787 GCA_034780135.1 Jordanella pulchra
CCATAAGCAACTCTAAACAGGTGGGTTTTAAGTTGAGATTTAAAGGCACCCAGTGTTTCAGCTGTTTTACAGTTTTACAGAATAAAATTTAGTTGTCAGAATATATATATATTTACTAAATAGAAATGGAAGTGAACTACTAAAACAATGTACATGAACAATAATAAAGACTAATGAGTGGATATTATTTACAACTGGTGTCTCACTTGAGGTGAGGCAGACCCATTTACTGAAAATACACCATCAATAAAGCAAGTATTGGAGGCTACGTTTTTGTGAGGTACTATCCATACCAATCATTTGGAAATGCCTGGGATCAAATCAAAATATTCCTACTCTTTTTGGTTCAAGACAGTTGACAAACAAAAACAAGCACGTCAATTTTTTTTCTGTACTTCTTTACTTGTGATAATTATCTTTAAGCCAGTCATCAACTGCTCTACTTTTGGTCAGGCAGTACTGAGATGAGGTGCTATGCAAGTCCCATCATGTGCTTGGGGCTGATGTGATGTAAATGAAAGTAATTAGAGAAGTGTCAAACACAATTAATAAAACAGGTTTAAGTTGAGAAAACACTTGTCAGCAGAATGAATGAAGATTTTGCTTCTTGTTTTCCTGATGCTGCCCTCCCTCTCTTCTGCTGTTCAATTAGGTCATAGATTGCTCATAAGTTACTGCTCCCCTCTCTCTTTGCCTTTTGCCCTCTATCTCTTGTTCTTGCAGCCTCTCCAATTCTATGCATGAAGACCTGAGAGAAAGGAGGGGGGAGTCTCCATCCTGTGGAAGGGAAATAAATTTGCCTGTCCATCCGCCGCCTGGATGAAATTAATTGCAGACTCCTCATGTTGTCTGGATACAACTGGGGCATTAACATAAGCAATTTGCTTCCAACTTCTTCTGCGGGCTGTTTAATAGAGCATCCGACCTGGCTGATAAGGCTTAAGGTCCCAGATGCATTAGCATTTTCATAATATCAAAATATTATAGCACCATGATTTGCTAAGGCCCATTCATTATTGATAAGAACAAAAGGTTTTATAAATTACAAAAGGGGAGCATGACCTATAATTACGGCAAGCAAATTAGGGTGTGCAGTAAAGCCAGTTACATTTTAGAAAAAAATAATGATGCTGGAGACCTTTCTCCTTTCCTCTGAATTGGAAAAAACAAAAGACGCTCCTTCTCACATGGGGTTGAGCTGCATGTTCACAGGTTCGTGGAGGACATCGCTTGTACAAGAGGGAGAGCAAATGTCAGCGGTCTGTTAACCACCCTGTGTATTAAACAAGTTATTTTTAGTAATTGCAAATATGGATCAATTGATCAAACTAAAGATATAAAATGAAATGATTTATTTCATAAAACTGAGAAAGAAAATTAGTTTTGGAACATGGTTTGGACTACAGTAGAAATACAATGAACAGATGTGTCTAAAGTACTTGAAAAATAACTAAGTGAATTACTTTGGTAAAAGTGAAAGTCACAGACGAAAAAGGAATAAATGAGAAGTCAGAAAATTGCTTACAATAAATTAGGAAAGTAAAAATGCTAAGTATTTTCATACAAAAAAGAAGGAGGGTAAGCTATTTTATTGTTGGTCCTTTCATTTCACCTGGGTAAAAGAAATAGAGGTAGAATTTGCTTAAAAACCACTTTAGCCCCTGAAAACATGTTTTTGGGTTGCTGTTGTATCATAGAAGTAGAGCAGATGACTTACAGTATATACTGGCAGTCGCAAGTTTGAGTCCCGGCCTTCCTGACCTTTGCCAAATGTCTTTCACCTCTCTTGTAACCCACTTCCCTGTCTGCATACTTTCGAAAATAACAAAATAAAGGGTACTAGAGCCTGAAAACTGATCTAAAAAACAGAAACATGTTATTCAAAACAGCACTGTGTATGAGAGCTCAGGATAACAAAGAGGCCATCGTGTAGAATTACATGCATCCACACAATTGTAAAACTGGTTTAGTGGTGACTTCGGTTTGTCAGGACAACATTTAGAATGTAATCTAACAGCGTATTTACTGTAACTTTCTCACGCCTTTTGAGAAATAGTAGAAATTAATATTTCCATTTTTTGAGAGGTTTAGGAGTACCAGGTAAAACCTGGTACTCCCTAGACCATGAATTTTACCCCAGGACTTAATGTACAAATCTATACCATACATAGTAATCAATTTCATTACTTGTCTACTTATTACTTCCTACTTGTTGACTACTTATTTCAAAAGAGTGACAATAACACCAACTATTTTACATTGGAATATACCAGACTAGTGCAGTAGTACATTGAATAATCTACAGTTATTTGGAAAAGGGAATAAAATAATTATTTACAATTTTAAGTACTTGCTGAGGAAGAATGAAACACTACATAAAAAAATAAAAAGGTCTATAGCTGCTTCAATTTATTGGCATCTTTACATGTTTGAAACTTTCAAAAAAAATATTAAGACTGAACTACGAAAATCTAAGTAGGTACACAGTTTCAAATCATGTATTAACTACAAATATAAATTCAAACAACAAAGCACCATATGGAAATACTGCCCCGTTTACAGTATTTTCACACCTTAACATTTTAGTTGAATTTAGACTTTGACAAAAACTTTGGCCAAGCTACTAAAAAAACCTTCAGATAGGGACTTGCTGGCATGCTTTAAATTATTGTCCACCTTGAAAAACCCTAGAGATCTTAAGGTTAATGTCATAAAGACATGGCTAGAGATACTACACAATCCGAACAGAAACATTTTGCTAATCAAGATGTTTATTTGAGTGGTATGTCACAGGCCTTTGTGTTCTTTTTTGGACAGCAATGGGTTTTCTCTGGTTGGAGTTTTTCCCCTTTTTCGTTTATATTTTTAAATCATGAACACTACCCTTAAAAGGTTTGCCATATGCCCCTGTGCTTATATACACTAACAATTGTTCCTTGTTGACAAGTAGATGTTCCTATTAACCCTTTATAGCCAAGTGTATCATATTTGATGCATGAATTTTTGAGAACTCTGCATCATCAGTGGGATATTTTTCCTCTTGAGAACCCAACTTAATAAATCAGAAATATTTAGGGAACAGAAAATGTATGAAAGATTATACGGAAATGCCTAATGTATCAAAATGTATGCAAATAATGATCAAATTTAACTTATACAAAATGTATTTTTTTTTAATTCCATGACAACTCATATAAAAAATCTGAATTTTCTGTCAATTATTTTATGGTTAGGGCTTTAAAGGGTTAATACTATTTTTAGATCAGATGAAAAATAATGTTTAATTTAGAAATAAACAATGTGTACCACAGCCTCTTTAGGGCAAAAATATCTGCTTTGATAATAATAACAGGCTAAGTACTTCAGATATTTAAAAGTGAGTATATAAATATATTTTATCGTTTAATTTTTTTAAAAGAAATTACTCTTTTGACATTTAATGCCTTGGACCAAAACTCTTCCAGTCATATAGTAATGACAGCCAGGAGCTTGACTTGCTGTGAATAAAAAGCAAGTAAGCTGATTTTTTTAGCCCCTAGTCGCCAAAAGTAACACAGTTTTCCTTAAGCTAAAGCTGTCATTGAAAAATAATTTATTTTACTTTATTTAACAGTTTACTGTTGCAAAAGTAGTGCTTACTTATTGTTGTAGTTTTTTTTCATAACTTTTTAAAATTTGCCTAAAACATACTGTTAGATGCAGATAAAAAGAAAAATGTCTCGCTAACACCCCTCAATTATCTATTGCATAGAAGTCTACCACATGTATCTTTATAAATGAGGTGCTATAAGAAGTTTTGGAGTATTTCAACCTGTAGTAATTACCCTGTTATCTCACTTACTATAGTAAAGTGGACACATAGTTTGATTGTCTTACTGGGCCTGTCTAATCACGACCACACGGTGTCCCAGAGTGCTCCAAGCTCATTATCATTCATTAACCTCTAGCTGTGATGTCGCTCTGTCCTCCACTTTCAGTCCTACAGCATTACCACTCACAGATATATTCCGTTAAAGAAACAATGAGTGTTTAGTGGGAGCATATTCTGAATTCAGGCCTTTGTTGGAGGTGACTTATTCACCAGTCTTTCTTCATGTCCTATTCTCAATTTCTCTCCATCTAATCGCCCTCTGTCTATAACAATAAGAATTAATTAGCTTGCTTATTTTCCTCTGGTTGTAGAGAGGCTCCCCATCTGGATGGAAGACAGTCCTCTGTGTGCCTGATTAATGGTGTGGAGAGACAGTTGCCAATTTGAAAGCTTTGCTGTGTGGCCCAGGTCAGAACTTCCAGAAGGCAAACTGTTAGTCCAAAGCAAACACACACAAAGGCAAATTGGGTTGTTAGAATATGTTTAAACTTTCAGTCTATCTTAAATCCTGCTGAGAAGGTTACTCATTAGACAATGATATAAGAAATAATTCATACTATACTATATCAATACTGTGCAGTTATCTACATTACAATAATGCATTGCCATAGTTTCCATTTTTAACTATGCAAAGCAATTGATGCAGCCTTATACAATTTTAGATCAACTACCTCAACACTGAACTCCTATGTCTATCCTTTTCCCTTTCATAGAATTTTGTTACATTCCACTTGCTGTTTATCCAAGACATTTGATCCATATCTGACAAAATAGATATTGAGTTGGATTTTCTTTTGTCCACAAATGATGAGTTATATACATGCTGATAACACCAATAAAGCCTTATTACAAGATATTTAAGGGATAGGTTGCAAGTTCAATACAGGGCAACACAGAAATTAAAGTAGATGTGTTACTTGCAAATATAATTTGTTTAATGATGCAGAGGCTGCTATATTTTTATTGGCTAAAACCGGTCAATTTTTATTTCAAATTAGCACCAGGGACGTACTTCATTCCTCTCGTTGGTCTTGTTCTCCACAAACCTCTTATGGTTTTCTGAGCTGTAACCACTGCCTGTTGTCATTTGCACTTCTTTATTGCCCCATCTACACCATCTTAACAATTCTAAGACTCACAGTGCATGATGGCTAACAGGATAGTGTGACCCATCATAAACTGTTACAAATACCAAAAAAAAAACAAACAAAAAAAAAAACAAAACACAACAACCTCTTACCTGTAATGTGTTTGGTAGAATAGAGAAGTATATGCAGTGGTCAGAAAAACTAAACCACCTGATACCAATAATTACAATAAATCATAATATTTAATAATTGCATTTAAATAATAAAATTACAGACTTAATAAGACTTAAAAAAACTTAATTAGTCATTATATTACGAATATCATGTTTTCATCTGTCATGACAACTAATTTTAAATAATGTTGACCTAGAATTACTTTTATAATATCCCTTATTTCCATCAGGACGGTATTGAGCACCTCATGTGATGTTGGCTTGCTAGATGCCTGGACCAGAGAAAGGAAGGTCAAAGCATCACTCTTGCCTTGCCTCATTTGTCACTAATGTGTCAAAGAGAGGATGACATTTACAGCTGGGTGAAGTGACTGCCTTTCAGCCCATCAGGCACACCCAAGGTAATAAATGTTTGCCTTTAAAAAGAGGTCCTTTTTCTTTCTTAGGATGTTTAAAGGTTTCCTTGATGACAGTGTTCTTAGTTTTCAGTATGTTTATTTAATGTAGAGCACTAGTTTTATTCATAGTGTTATGTTTTTCTTTATGTCCTAAATCATTTCCAGATGCAAACTGTATTTGTTCTAATCTGATAAATTTAATGCCTTATTTACCAGACATGAAATATCTTTGATCTTTATTATATCAGCATTTAAAAGGCAGTTGTTGCTGTTGAAAACTTTAATGCTGTTTGCATATTTCGCAATTTTCAATTTATGAAGAGATGACACTGATGTGATTTATTAGGCTTTCTATTAAAACTCTTAGGTGAAGACAGTTTTTGATTTCAGAAAACTCATTAACTTAGGTACTTGAAATAAACTTTCTACAGAACCTTGATAAATGAAGGCAAAATGTATTTTAACCAGTCTATGTCTGCTTTTCAAGAAGATTTGCATAACTGTCTTGGTTCTCCTTGTTGGTTGAAATCAAACAAACAAACAAAAAAACAAAACAAAGGGAAAGATAAGATGGTTAAAAGACAAGTATACAAACAATCTTTGTCAAATTATTATTAAATCTACACTTTTAATTGACAGACATTGATGTTGAAAACAATACTTTTATCTTTAAATTATGTCATAATTTTTAATGAGATTTCAATAAATTTCAAAGGTATTGACCTAAGCAATGAATTTTGGCTTTGTGAAAGCTTATATATTCAGTTGTCTGCAAACAGGCAATAGTGTATCAGCCTACACAATCATCACTAGACCTGTATATGAAGCAAGTGCTGAATCAATTGAAAGCGGCAAAAATGTGAGAATGAGATGAAGAGAACAAAACAATGTCTGGGCCTTCAGGGCTGCAATGCGCAACATTGCACCAGACTTATCTGCGGACACATCTTTCTCCTAAGAGGATTCTTTACTCCAGCAAACAGCAGGATACAAAGGTATATCAGGTGCATGACCCTAGGGTTTGTGAAATATACAACCCTGCAGAATTAGCTGAAAGAGCCTGACACAGAACTAGACATTGGCTGAACTGTACACATAAACATGTTCACTGATACAATAAGTATCCCATTAATCCATGTCTTGACTTTTCTGGAAAGATGGATAAATGTGCAGGATATTAAAGCTAATGGAATTAGGTCACTAAGATACGTAAATTTTTACCTGAATTTGATTCAACCCTGACTGACTTATCGTTATACTAAAGTATACTCCATAATATGCTTTTTTATTGCAAAAATTAATCAAATATCGGTCAATTCTCGCCTCATTAACCTTTGGTTCATTGCTTAATGTGTCACAGGCCAAAGGCCATTGTAATCTCTCTCAATGGACACACCGTTCTTGATCAATAGGCTTCTTGCTCGGCAACTCACATTGTTTTATTTTCCTGCTTGTGTTCAGTGGTAAGGTGTGAAAGGATCATTCCAAGTCTCAAAGGAGAGGCCTCTTTCAATATCCTCAAAGAAGAGGATCCCACCCACTCAATTGTTCTTCATATAATCATATAAAAAGATTCAGGAAGAGTTGTTTTTTATTGTTGTTGTGTTTTTCCTCTGCCGAACAATGCCCTTCCGCCACAAGGTCCCATAACAGCCCACCGGTCTGCGCCCTGCGCACCTCCACCCCTCAACCCACCCTTGCTATCTCGTTTTCCTCATCTGGCCTAGGCCCACTTCCACATCTACATCCCATTGTCTGAGCAAAGGCAGCACGCGCAGGGCTGTGGCCAGTCCAAACACACTCATCACTTTATCTGGAGAGCAGCCAGCTGTCTTTGAAAAATTTCAACTTTGTTCATTTTCAAATCATTTTAACATTTGTGATAATAGAGTTCAGATCACAGTATATTTGTCTCAAAGAGTGGAAATCATTTTTTTGTGATTTTTATCTAAATGATTATATATCATACAATGGATGTTGGGGTTCATCCATGCACGTGTAGGAAAAACCAAATCCCAATCCATCACACATTCCCTTGAGGTGAGCCCAGCCAGTGTGTGTGTGTTTGTCCCTGTCCCCTGTCAGGAAAGAGGGTTGGAGTGTGTTCTCTGGGCAAACCCCCTTTGGCTGAGGAAGTGCTCCTCTATATTGGCCTCTTTGTGACTCGCTAATCGAGCTTTCCTGTCAGCAGGCTGCACAGTCCCAGTGCACGGTGCACTACGTGATACAGACCCACTCCGGTGCTCCAAGGGAAGTTCTGGGATCAGCAGATAACAGCACAACTCCCTCCTCTAACACGCAGAGAAGTGCAGCCTCTCTCTGTCCTTGCTTAAAAAGGGAAAGCCAAATTTCCTATGAAAAATCGCAATAACTGACCCTACGTCTCATTTGTTTAACCTTTAACACTTATTTCAGTATATAAAGTAGTAAAAAACATTCATTTCATAATATGCAATGAAACATAAAAGACAAAGCAGTTTTTCTTTTTTTGTCTCATGGCGTTGTGTTACAAAACGCAGTGTTACCTCACAACTAATATTTTGCAACACATTAGCAATAGTAATTTGCTCTTACTGTCCATACATAATATAACTAACTGCTTCTTACTATCCTAACATAATATTCTGGTTTGTTCTCTCTCACATGTCTTATCAAACAATGTAAATTGTAATTATGTAAATGCAATAGTAGTTAATTTTAAGTGTATTGTAGATCTCTTTTGTGCACAAATTGGTTTATGCTGGACAAACATGTTGACATCTATTTCACATTTATGTCACATAGAAAACTATACTTTTGTATTTAATAAATATTTTATGTAGCATGTTCGCATGTACCATGTGAAAGATTTTTTCAATTGCACAAATACTATTTCTTCAAATCTTTTGTACCTATAAAACTACAGATACAGTGGGTAAAAGAAGTATTGAACACACCACCATTTTTCTCTTTAAATATATTTCTAGAAGAGCCTTTGACATGACATTTTCAACAGATGAAGGTAAAAATCCATGCACTCCACATATACAAAGAAATCAAGCCATAGATGCCCAGAAATTACATTGCCTCTGTTGTGGATTAACAAGGAAGTCCCAGGATTATTGGAAGTGCAAAATTCTTCCTTTCTGAAAGCTGACAAGAACCGGTGTATTTGATTGCTTTGTCCAACAGATCCAACAATAACAGCCTGCTTGCATTGCCATAGCCAAAACATCTGGCTTTTGACAACAGCAAGAATCCTGCACCCACCAGTGATCTGTTGAGTAAAGGGCTATGACTGAATTATTACTTTTCAGTTAGAGTGGAAATGAAACAGTTGACAAAACTAACATAATTCTCAAGATTGTGTCTTACTATTATCTATAATTATATTACATATGTAGAAAGTATAAACATAAAAGAAAGAAATGCGTTGTTTTATAATTTTTTGGCAAGGGGCCGTCTTGTTATAGTACTACAAACGCTAACGTCAGGTGGTTGGTTGATGCTTCAGCTAGTAATTGAATATATTGATAAAACCAGCTATATCTCGGAACTGTAAAGCACTTAAGAAATTTGGTATATCAGCTTGATTATATTGAGACAATTCCTGTGGTTTATTATTGTTTAATATTTACCAATTGGAATTATAAATTAAAATTGTTAGCATTCACTAGTGGTTAATTCAACCCTAGGTTCACAGCTGGATTAAATATCCACACTTACTGCTAAATTAGAAATTTTTAATTGATAATACAAATTGTTACTGTAATAAAAGACTGGTTGCTTTTAGTCCTAATAAGACTAACCTGTGGTTTGATTTTGATAAGTAGGACAAATTATTAATTGCATTTTTCAACTGTAATTATCACTAACATTCATAATAAATAGGCATAATTGCAAAAAAATAATGAAAACATGTAAATTGAATAGAAATTCAATTTAGAATAAACAAAATTATAATCATCATAATCATTATTAACTTAAAGGTTGTTATTTTCAAAAGATAATTCTAAAATAAAAAAAAGGTTTTCTTTGGACTCATATTCATATTTGAAAACAACATGCATGTAGGACTCAGAATTCTAAATTTCTAGCAATATCATTCATACATAAGATTTTTTTCTACATTTTTGTAGATATAACATCTATAACATCAAGCAGCTGACATCTTATATAAATTAAAATGCCTTTAAGTTAACTTTCAAACCTATTTAAACAACAAGGGTCAAAACCAAATTCAGCCAAATAAAAAAAAAAATCTAAATGAGAAGGTGGGTAACTGCAAACAGTAAATTTTATAAATGTGTAAGTATCAATCAAAGCCTCTTTTGCCCTTCCATAACCTGGTATTTTACTTATACAGCTGTTCTGAAACTGACTTTGAAAAATGTTTAATCAAATGTAGGAGAAAATATAAATGGAAAGAGCTCAATTGGACCCTTTTTTCATACCCCTTTTTTTCTAGTTCAGCTAAGTCTTGTTTATTTAAATTCCCCATTTTGGTGGAATTGAGAAAGGTGAGGTGATAGTCAGGCAGGTTAGCTAAGGACCCTCTCAGTATTGAGGAGGAGTAAATTCATGCTTTGTGGAAAGTGAGATCTTGTGGCTGTTTCTGGGTAGCACAAGCCCACCCAAAAAAAGGAAAAAACCCTCCAGTTTTTCCCACAGCTTACAATATAAGCCCTACACTAGCATGCAGGTATTAGTCTGATCTCCAGAGGATGACTACTTTAAAGTTATTCCACTTTAATGACATTAAGCAATTTATTTAAAGGTCACCCATTTAAAGTTACTTAAACGGTTCAGCTGTAAGGGACTAATAGAAAGCCAGCACACCTTACAGTTGTCTTCTACGGTAATACTGCTTAAAAGATTGAAACATATACAGAAACATTTTCCCCTTGATGTAAGAGCAATATATAAAATTGTCTTGTTTCTTCCTGCTTAACATATAACTCAGCAATGTAGGGTGCTGTTTTTAGTTCTGCCAGCAAAGAGGAGCATCAAAAGCAGCTCAAACAGCAGTGAGTTATTATGACTTTCACTGGTGACATTTTCAGGCAGCATATGGCAGTAAGCTCATGGGAGAGCATAGGTTTTGATGAATACTTGAGGCAGAGGGACTAAAGGACAGTGCTGTTGTCATCTGGTTTTGTCTTGTGAAATGATAATGTGGCCTCAACAAGATTTTCAACCCAATGAGCTGCTTTTTTTATCTGAAAGAGGGAAAAACATCATTAAGCAGCCAGTGTATGTGTAAAAAAAACTGATACCAGTGTTTTGATTGGTGTCCTTTTGACTACTGTCAACCTTTTAATGTCAAACATTTTTATTGAATTAGTTTTGGGACCTATATAAATTATATACTTGCAATATGTTTGAACTTTTTTTTATTTTTCTAATGTTTTTTTTTTACCCCTTTTGCTATTTGGAAATTCACAGCTAATTACACAAACTAATAATTTGAAATACTAATCTTAGTTTATATTTCCACTATTAAAATTTTTTGCTTGTTTCTCATATTTCATTACATCATTCTACAATGTGTTAATTCTTCATTTTACAATATTAAACTTCCATTGCAATATTTTCTTTCAGAGCCGGTGTGTCCAAAGTTACTTCTTGAAGACTGGGGTCCTGCAGGTTTTAGTAGTCTCTTTCTTTTAACAGCTGATTTAGATGGTTGCAGTTCAGAAAAAGCCTGTTAATCAGCCATCAGTGGAAATCAGGAATACTTTTTTCTGAAGCACTGGGTAGAGCCAGTGCTCCTACATCAGGCTGGTGAGAGAGAACAAAGTGCATTACACACTATAGTTTGTATAGTGTACAGAAAAATATATCATGAGGTGTAAACTTTTAAAACCTTTGTTTTTGTTGTACAGTTTAACCAGTAGCTCAGTAAAAAGATTGAGAATATTCTACATTGTATTCCCGCCTTAAGAAGTCACATCCTTTAAATGTGGAGGGGAGAAGAACAGCCTCCCTAATTCTTCTAAAGATGGCAACAAAGAAAGCCTTTAAAGAAGAGATGAATCTTCTCAGTCAGAAGTCATGTTCAACAAAATACAATAACTGCAACCTATTTTCCATGATGGTGTGATTATGATGGGGAGAAGTGGTGGGAGGAAAGGCCTCAATGCCCCTATATGTATGACTGTGGTTCTTCCAAAGGAAATCATAACCACAAATATCATCTTTGCACATTTCCATGACAAAAAAATAACACCAATATGGAGGGCAAATACTGAATGACCTAAGGGCCAAAACTATTGGATTGCAGTTGGAAGGAAGCAACCGTTTCATACTTAACACAGTTTCAAGGAGCAGAAACTTGATGGTCTTCTCTACACAAATCTGTGTTCCAGAGCCGTTCATATTGAGATATTGAGTAGCATGACGACAGACATGTTCACCAAGGCCTTATAATGTTGTATAACCATACAAGAAGCTTTAAGACACATTAGATCAGATCAGAAATAAAACTTCACTAGAGCCAGAAACAAATTGGAAAGATCTCTGAATGAAGTCAACATTCATGGAGATCAGATGCTTCTCTTGCAGACAAGGTAAGTGATTTATAAATTAATCCACCTGACTCAAATCATGTTGGAAGAGGATGGGAACAGCAGATCAGAAGTGTGCTTATTTAAGTTCTAGCTCAGAGTACTGGGAGGCTGAATAATTCATTTTTTAAGGAATTCTTTTGGAAGAAGAAATGCCCAAGGCAAATAATCACCCTCTTATTGTCAACACTGTTCACAATGTGAAAATTTTTGGAGTCCTTTACAACTTATCTACTTACTATGAAAACAGCTGAATCCCATCTGGGAAGTTTATTAGGAAGAAGGAAGACCCATATTCCAGGAAAATGTGGAGGGAGTTCTATATCTTCAGACCAAGTTTTAGGCAGAATGAGAAAGGAATATCTTACCAAGATCATTCTCAGACAAAGATGGCATTCCCCTTAACGCAATGTGCAAGCAGAAGATGTTGTAATCTTGAAGGGAAAAGAATATGTGGAATCCTTCCAAAGTTTTTCAAATATCTCAAGATAAGGATGGGCTGGTCATAAAAGTCACCATTCAATTGTTAGAGGTTGTTAGGAAGGAAGGGGTCATGCCATAAAAGGCCAACCATTGATACAAAAGATCTGTTCATAAGTTAAAATATGTTAAGTTTTATTTGAATGGAAATATATCATCTGTTAGAACTTACCGTCGATTTAGTAAAACAGAGTATGCCATGTGTTACACCTTTCTGTACCTTCAGTTATTAATAATCAAGGTAATTTGCTATGAATGTAATGTATGATGATTGTAACATCTATTTCTTTGAGCAATTAAGGTAGTGTCAGATGTTTTTTTAACATGTTATCTTAATTTATTTATGTTTATTTATGTGAAATTACCCTAACTGAAATGCTCAACAGAGAACTGGAAGGACAACAGAAAATGAAATGAGCCAAACAAACAGAGAGAGAACAATGTTGTTGGAGATATGTTTACAGGCTCCATTTATTTCTGCAAACGGTTTTAAATGGTGTACACAACAATTTATGTTCCTTATTAAGCTTTGTACAATATATTGTAAAAGGGAGACAAAAAAGATTTCTGCATTGTTTGTGTATCGACGCTTATGGTTGCTTATCTCACTGTACCCTTATAGTTTTCATGATGAGTGAACAAAGAAACTGAACATCAGAATTTTGATACAATTATCCTGAAAAACACTTTTTCCAGCTAGAAATCACTTCCAGTTCCTAGGAATCACTCTCTTGTTAGACATACGTTGATCCTCAAACATTGACACAGAACAATGTGTTATGTTTGTGGTATCTGTTCAATTCAAGTAACTTTTCCTTTTCCATCCTTTCATCATTTCCATCCTGAATTCCACAAGACTTTCAAAGTGATATTTTAAAAACGCTATAAACAACTAAAAGCATTTGTAAATTATTACATGTACACCAGTTAAATCCCATATTATTATTTAATGTAAGATGCAAAGTTGTGTTTCTATGATATGAGAGATGAAAACCAGTCAAGTTTCTTGTCTGGCCACCAAACATGGCCAATAAAGATAATTCTAAACTCTGCCATAGATTTATTAGCAGCTTTATGAACAAAATCTCAATATATCCTGAATGTCAAATTTGGCGAATTCAGCAAACAGCAAAAGTGGTGGCAAATGGTTCCACGTGTCCTCCATTAATAACAAAATCATCCTTATAAAATCTCTATACATGAGTGTGGTACAGCTTGATACATCTAAGAGCTTCACTTGTTTCATGTGGAAAATATGCACACACACACACACACACACATCTACATTCTACAGTTTCCCTGATCAAAATCAAAGTGAAAAGGGTAAAGCAGAAATCAATTATCCATCCAAGTAAATGTACTGGAAAGCATAATTAACAAAACAATTATGAAAATGGTGCACTTTAGTTAAAAAAAACATTTTCATTGGATTATTTTTCTAAATCTTCAGCTCTGTCACAGTTTTTGAAAGCTCAGGGCTTTTGTCAACCGGTATTATAGGTTTTATCTAGAAAAAAATAGTGTTGGGGGTTGCTTTCAATGAGATTGATGGTTTTAAAACCTGATGTCACCATACTAGCATCAGCCAAAAGATAAATGTTTAGCAGGTGATTAAAATATTTAGAAGGTGAGACCTTGACTCTTGCTAAAAAGGTTGGTTATTTGATAAAGCATATCATTACATGCAAGGTTATGTAACTCAGCATGTCTGTAGATAGATATTAATAACTATCTAAAGACAGGTATTAGGGAGCATTAATGCAAACATTCTGTATTTGTGAATTTGCGGTGTGTTTAATGAAAATGTTTTTTTCCATGTTAAATGGTTAGTTTTCTACAATCCAGCTATGCAGGGGGTGTTGCTTGAGTAATCTATTGTCAAATATCCCCCCATTGTGGGGACTTACAGGTCCAAATGGGGACATTCAATAGGTCCCTCAATGGTAAAGTTTTCTTATTTGGGTTGGGGTTAGGTTTAGGAGTAGGGTGTGAATTAATTTTAGGATAGGGTTAAGGGTTCATTATGGTTGACATACATACAATCTACACGGCAAATGAACTGCCTTTCACAGGGTGTTCAGCACAAAGCACAAACAGCAAGCTGACAACAACACAAGTTTGAGTTAGAGTTTAGTTTAGCCCATATAAAATGAATCCAAGTCAAGCAAAAAAGGTGCGTATGTGTGCCTGTACACATGGGTACAATTGCTGTTTTAGGTGTCAGGCTTTGAA
>JAUZNJ010030441.1:0-40057 GCA_034780135.1 Jordanella pulchra
AGATAGATAGATAGATAGATAGATAGATAGATAGATAGATAGATAGATAGATACCCCAGCTTCATCCCACAGTCCAAAAACATGACTGTTAGGTTAATTGGATCACTCAATTGTCCCTAGGCGTGAGTGTGTGTGTGCATGGTTGTGTGTCTATGTGTTGCCCTGCGACAGAATGGCGTCCTGTCCTGGGTGTACCCCGCCTTACGCCCGTAGTTTGCCGGAGATAGGCACTGGCCCAAACATGACCCTGACGGATGAAGCGGGAGAAGATGGATGGATGGGTGTTATGGCCACTGAAATATAAGGATTATTCGCTACTTAATTCATAAGTGTGTATTTTTGCTAATGAAAGCAAATTAGATCTCTTTAGTTGTGAAGCTAAGATCACTTGGTACAACATTCTGGATTCTGTAAAGTTAAACTGAATTATATCACCATCTAAAATTGCATGAAAGGGAATAAAGTCTGTCGGCTCTCAGCTTTCCATTTCGTCAAACCTGGTCTAATGTTTATGGAATTTATTCTTTAGGAGAAGGAATTTCAAAGATTTGTTTGACATATGACCTAAAAAAAGTTCTCAGTTCAAAACTACCTTAAAGTTCCTTACAGTGGCACCGCACCGTTATTTGGTTAGCAGCATGATAAGTTTGCCTTTTAGGGTAAAGAACTATCACCTCTGTTTTGATCAAGGGTTATTATTCAGGGTTTTACTTCTGTATCACAAATCTGTACACCAAGGAGCTGACCAGAAGCATTTGGGTATATGGACAAACAAAGCAGGGTACTTTTAGATGTGTCCCTTGCCCTAAACTTGTAATTCAATCAGCTTAACTGCTTCACTAGCAGCAGTCAAGCTCTGCTTTAAGCTCTGCTTTAAGTTCTGGATTTGAGTTTGAGCCCACTGTTGTGTAAGCCAATCACTGACTATGGTTAAAATGGACGATAATTAAGGAACTAAAGTCTATGAGATAGATAGGATTCACACAAATTAGTTTGCTGAAATGAATGATTGTATTTTTCTAAAATTCTCATTGTGTGATTTTAGAGTAAAATTAAAAATTTAAATGATGTTAAAGTTTTTAACAGATCTTTATCATAAGTATCACTATAAGTGAACAACAAGTATTGTTGTAGAATCCAAATTTTTTTTTCTTTTCTTTTTATTTTTTTTTTTTTTTTTTTTTCGGTTTGGAGTATTTATTTTTTAAAATAGGAAAAAGTGGAAGTCTTTTTTCACTCCAGTGCAGTTTCCTTGTAAAGCATTACAGGTTTTTTTTCTTCTCAAGGATTTTTTCATGAATTCTTATACTCTTTATTTTTATTCTAGAAATAACTAAGCCACAAGTGAAGAATTGAAAATAGCAGCCAGGTTCTGCCTTGCAGGTGATGAAATTTGTGGTTTACAGTGTGTCTTAAATTAGCTTTTACATGGAACAGCAGAGGGGAAAAAGGCAGTTTATGTTCTGTGATTCTCAGTTTGGCCACTTCTGTCTTGTCTGTGAAACGGATGGGAAAATATCTGAATGGTAATTTCGGGGTGTTTAAATGGACAATCATATTTTTGTGGTTTACTGATCATCATAGTCTGTTAAATGTGTCTTGTGTTAATCTGGAAAATTTGCTTGACTCTCTCTGGCTTGCTGGTAATGTACCTTGGATTTTAAGTGACACAGAACGATGAGCGTGAGGAATTCTGCATAACAGCTATGGTACATTCGCACTTTCCTTTTGGACTCCTAGTTCTCTTAACTCCATGACAAAAACCACGTGGCAGCCAGATTTCAAATACATTATAAAGGCAAGAGCAGTACATTAAGGGACTCTGTAATATTCCCTTTTTCTAGTTGACAAAAACTAACCAGGAAAATGAACTAACACTACATATCCTCCTGGAATGATTTTACTGTTCAACAAAACCTAAAGACATCTACATTTTTCCACTGGCAAAAACAAAATGTTTGGTCTGTAGGCAACAACACATGGGGCGTGCTGAAAAGTTAACCGAGTCCGTTGGAGACAAAGCATGTAAACAGTAAGACAAGGCCTCGCACTCCCAGAAAAAGGCTGTTGTTCCATCTCAGACAGGTTCTTGGCTCGCTCCATTTGAATGACTGATTGGATTTTCTTTCTGGCGTGGTTTGCAGAGAAGCAGAACAATGTTGGGTGCTGCCAATTTGTCCCGGTATTCCATTACGCTACAATAATGCTTGGATCAGATGTAAATACGAGCTGAGTCACTTGCCAAACAAATATTACTGTTTTCGTGCACAAACTTAGTTATGATGGATGAAAATCAGGGTTCAGGTTTCACATGTGATAAATACAGATAGAAGATAGCCACCATTTCATCAGAAAATTTATATCAGTGTTGCTGCAAAGGGCCTTAAATTATTGCCATACTTTAATGTGTGTGCAAAAACTTATATATTTGAAATCAGTCACAACAGTTATTAAACACAGAGGTGACATACTTTTTTTAATATAAGAGTTGTCATTGAATTCTATATAAATGTATATATAGAAAAAAAATCTATATATGAAAATAGACCCAAAATTTTGTATAAGTTAAATTTGATCATTTTTTGCATAAATTCTGATACATTAGGTATTTACGTATAATCTTTTATCCATTTTCTGTTCCCTACATATTTCTGATTTATTAAGTCGGGTTCTCAAGAGCGAAAATATCTCACTGATGATGGAGAGGTCTCAAAAACTCATGTTTCAAATATGATACATTTGGCTTTAAAGGGTTAAGGATTCAAAAGCTTCTAAGACATGGTGTCATGTAACATATGTAATGATTAGGTTCTCAAATTTCCTTCTCTGGAGGAACAAAAATGCGTACTTTCTTGCATGATATTAACCTAAAACTAATTCTTCCCAATTATCACAACTAGCCACATTCTCGAATGCATCTGCCTTTGTACACATAGACCGTCTGTAGAATCTTTGTTTTATATGTGTTCAGGGCATCAAAATTAGCTAATTTGTGATGTGCTCTTGTGGTGTGGCAGGAGTGAAAACTGCACTTTCCTCATTTTTTTAACCATTATGCCTTGAGTCTTCAAGGTTAGAAGCGCATTGCATTCCCTTAATAAAAAAGAAACAACTTTTTTTTACAAAATTATGATCTCACAATTACGAGAAAAACCTCGTAATTATGAGAAAAAATCTCGTAATTACAAGATAAGATCTCGTAATTAAAGATCAGGATCTTGTGATTATGAGATGTGATTGTTGCTTCATCAGCAATCACCAGTTTCCTTGTTAGCTACACTGCCTGTATACTAGCTTAATAACGACAATCGATTTGCTTAAATTTAGGGGCTGCGTCTTTTAAGGAGGCCGAAGGACTTTTGCAATGGATTCAAACAGATCCAGCCTCCTCCGGCTTTTCACTCCTCACTCAGCGTACACTCTGACGCCTAGTGACAGTTGATACACAAATCAGGCAAAGAATGGATGCCAAACTACTTACTAATGTTCTTGTCATGTTTGGGTATACTTAGCACACATGCAGAACATCATAGGAGACAAAATTACTTTAAGAGATTTTTTCTAAAGTGAAACAGTTTGGTGGTGTCCTTAGAAATCCAGGAACTCTGAGAAAACCGTCAGCGGTTCGGTGTTCTAGGGAGACAACAGAGTTAGTGATATGTTTAGGTAGTTTGGAGAAAGGAACGTCAGGAGAATGTACTGAACGGATCTTATCCTTTGAGAGGGATAACTGTTCTTGGGGTGGTCGGTGGCGTTGGTGTTGGTGGCGGGTGGTGGGGATGGATCAAGCTCGAATAGTGATCCAAAACACAGAGTTCAGAGATGGTGCTCTAAATACCATGGAATGCAAACACCCGGGTATCGAAGAACTAGCAGTGAGTTTCTTTTAAGAGCCTCTAATAAGCAGATTAATCGCAGGTGTGCCGAAAACCCTGCCGCTCCAACCACAGCCTCTGGCTCCATCTAGTGACCAAGGAGAGAAACAAAAACAAAACCCCACAAACCCCAAAAACAAAACAAAACCCAGGAACCTCACAGGTCTGTTGGCTAATTTTATTGTTGATAAGATTCAGCAGCAGTACCATTAACACAGATATCAGATCTGTGGTTCAGACTCTGCACAGATATTGGCATCTCTGCTTAAATATCAGTCAAACCCATTAACACAGTCACAGAACAAACCCCCTCAATAAACAAACATTACCTGCCACATATCTGACTCGATAATCTTTTAAAAAATATATATTTTCATTAATTTCAAACAGAACTATTCACTTACTTTTATTTTCTTAAACTGCATTTATAATATCCACCAGTGTTTCTCGCCATTTCCCTTTCCTCTGAACATGAAGCCGTCGCCTTGCTTGGACTCGCAATGAATCACGGGATACCCAAGGCTACGTAGGATACACAGGACCCAACCTTCAAAAGGGACGAAAATAAGGCTGCATTCACTGGCTGCATACAAGGCAGTCTTCGAAACCAAACAGGCTGCAAAGCCACGCTATGAGGTAACCTGCCGACAAATCCGGCCTCCGTCGGATGCAGCCGCTTAATCCGAATAGAGTGAGCAACTCAATTATGCATCTCAGCCACGTCAGCGTTTCTTTTGCCATGGTAACAACATCACATGGCAAAACGTAACAAAGCCACAGTCGTAAATAAGCCAAGTTTTTAATTTACTTATTATATATAATAATATAATTATTATATTATTATAATTATATAATAATAATAATTTACTACAACTTATTCTATAATGTATATAAATTTATCTCTACTGTAATGTGCAGTTAGTAGTCTTGTAATTAAGAGATATTTTCTAATCTTGTGATTACTAGTTAAGGTGTCTAATTTTTTTAATCCAGTGAATGCAATGTGCTTTCGTATTTAAGTTTTAAACAGCACCTGACAATCTTAAGATTTCACCATGTAAACTAATGTTAACCCAATTTCATTCCCTCAGAGATAATCGCATGTATTAAGAGTCAGTTATTTAAATGGTTATTGATTTCTGAAATTTTATTGAAATCAGAATTTAAAATATTTTACCAAAATAATGCTTTAACTACTACCTTGATTTTGCATTGGAAACGTGATATAAACACATTCCCACTGTTCTAAATCAATAGTGGCTGATTTAAGCCAACCTTCTGGAAAAATACTTCACTGTGATGTCATTGCTTTGTTCAATTAAGAAATATTTCAACCATATTCATTTGTCTTTTTTGTCATATGTACATAGTAGCTATTCCATTTAATTTCAGTAGCGTGGTTTGGGGTTTTTAACTGGGTTGTGTTTATCCTGGAGTTCAACTAATTTCTTAAAAACATTAATTACATTTTAATGGAAATTTTTGTAAATGTATTTTTCAGGTTTGGAGGCAAACGTCTGACCCACAGTATTCCATATATATGCAGATTTAAATGTTTATCAGTATTTTGAGCTTGAATCACACTTTATTGTGTTCCTAAAACACAGCCAGTGTGTTCACAGAAAACACATGAGACTCAGAAAGTTAGCTAATCAAATATTAAACAAGGTAAATGCAAACAAGTGTGTAAGAACTTATATAACAAAACTGTTTAAAAAAAGGTTGCTAAATATTTATAATAAATAAAAGCAAATTTGCTGTCTGTGTCTTTTTGTTATTAAATTGGACAATTCTCAGTGAAGCAGTGTTTGTATTTTATGAAGTTCTTGATATTTAACACTAAAGCATTTTTTCTTTTAAACAATACATCCAGGACTGGTTTAATGTGACATTTTTTGCTTTAGTGACTATAAGATTTAGGCCGTTTGCAGCTTAATACTTCAATAGTTTAAATTTCCATAAAGATGGACAAATAGATGCTTATTAGTACTATTTTATTACAGATGACCAAGTTTGGCTGTATAAGGTCATATTAAAACTATATAGTCTGATTTTTGTCAGGAGTGCAGCCAGTCTGTTGCAGACCCCTGTGCGTGTGAATGCTCTGCTGTGAGTCCATTTAAGGGTAGGGGGGCTGGGGGGCAGGTTGAGGACATGGCCCCAGCCGGTGGGAACCCCTGCTGGTCTGGGATGAGCTGGAGCTGTGCTGGGTAGAAAGGTCATTCAGGGACACATTTCAGAGAGTTTGGTCTAAGGCCAAAGCATTTTTTTTTTGTAAATCAAGAGGAAAATGAAGACAATGAGAGTAAAAGGAGAACTGCCACGGTGTTCAGAAAAATGGTCCCATTTTTATGCTGTTCAGAGTAATTTCATCAGTGGAAGGTTGTCTCAGGTCAGTCGCTGATAAAATGAGGACCTCAAACACTTGTGTCTGACAGCCTCCCTGGGGCTCTCACGCTGCTTTTAACTCAGCAGACCATGAAATTCGACTCCAGGCCAGAAAATATATCACAAGACGCTTGCACACAGAACTTAAGAGCCACTAAAACGGCTCTGCACACTGTGATGAAAGGATGTAGGAATCAACATGATAAGGAGGAAAATGGATTAATCTAACATGATTTAGGAGTAGGTTTTCTGTGTTTGTTATTTGGAGTGGGAAATATAGATATGAGTCACAAAGAGCAGAATAAAAAATATTACTTAAAAATAAATATTTTATGGATGTATTCATAGCAGTCATGGTAGTAGTGCTTTATGAGATATCATCAGGGTTAGCCTGAGATGATCCCTGTAAATTTTAGTCACAAATTTTACCCAATCACCTAAAATGGTTGGTTGTAAAATGTAAAAAGTAACAAACATTTGTACTTTATTCCTTCATTAGGTGAACGGTAAATGGCCTGTACATATGCACGACCTTTACAAGTCAGGGGGCTGCAAAGTTTACAATACATTCAGTCATTCAGACACAGGTTTACACATTGATGGTGGCTACATTATAACCACAGCTGCTCAGGGGCAGCAGGGTGGCTGTGCACTGCCAATAATTGACCCTTTAATGCTCTGGGCTCCTAATACAGTTTTCTTCAAATATGTGCAGAAAAAATCCACATCCATAATATCCAATTTATGTAGCAATTTAGTGCTACTTCTGCATTAAATTACAGCTATAATCTCTTTGGTAGGTGAGGCACAGATGAAAAACAGGGAAATATTTTTCATATATTTTTCAGATCTTGCAATCTTTAGCACTGAATCAGAGAAGAAAAATATTTAGATGGAGATTTACAAAAAATAATTAAATAATAATTAAAAATAATTTTAAATAATACTTGTAAAGTATTGTCTGAATAACAAAGAAACACCAGTGCATGATTATGTCCTATTAGTCTCTTTAATGAATGGATCTTATCCCCAGCTGCTGTCTCCTCCCAACCTCGTCTGAACAGATAAGCTGTGTGAAGCTTCCGCAATGTGCCTCAATGAGGACTCATCATCCTCTAAGAGTTTTATTCATTTTTTTAACTTCTCCATTTGAAGCACTGTCTGCTGAAATATCATTATGTTAATTCTCTAACTTTTAAAAAAACAAAGAAAGAATTATCTAAAGCAACTCAGAAAGTAGTGAAGAAATAGTTTGCACAGATTTTACAGAAGCATTCAGTTTTATATTAAATGATACCTTTCATCTGATAAGTGTAAAGCGGCAGAGCAGCAGATATGTTTTTTTTGTTGTTTTTGTTTTTTTAATCTTCCTTATTGAAACTCCAAAACTCCAAATGGTTTCAGCAGACGATATATGTTTATACAAGTCTCCATTTGGAGACAGTTATGTTTGTTGAACTGCCTGAAAACAGGGAAGAGGGAGGTGTGGGGGGTCCATCTGAATAACGCACGTCAGTAAAGACACTTACAGTATGTCAAAACAGAAGTGCATCAGTGGTCACAATGATTACAGAACAATAATTTGCTGTGTATGAACAGAGGGTGGGAGTTTTAGCTAAGACTGCTGCCCACACACCCAGTCCTAGGTGAGAGGAAGACAACAAGTATGAGATTTCTACAAAACACTGGACTGTCTTCAAGATAAGAACAAGAATGCAAGTTGGATTTGCACACATTTTACATTGCAAATTGATTTATTAATTTCTACATTAATGCTACATATCCTGCCTACAAGTTAATTATTTCAATTTTCAACACCATTACATTGAAAAACCTGTGTTCACTTAGTGGGGGCTCTCTGATAGGCCATTCATGCTCACCATCCACCAATCAAAACACGAATATACCTTACGCCTACATTTAAGTAAGGATTAAGAAAAATCTATCCATCCATCCCTCCATTTTCTCCCACTTGTTCTGTCAGGGTCGTGATTTGGCCGGTGCCTATCTCGCATCCTGTCGCAGGATAGCACATAGACACACAAAGACGAGATGCCAATTTACCTAACAGACATGTTTTTGGACAGTGGGGGGAAGCCGGAGTACCTGGAGAGAACCCACACATGTATGAGGAGAACATGCAAACTCCATGCAGAAAGACCCCAGGTCGGGACCGAACCCAGAACCTTCTTGCAGCAAGACAACACTGCGGTCTATGCTCCTGCCTTCATCTATAGTCATGAAATCTGGATCATGACTGAAAGAGCAAGATCCCAAATACAAGCAAGTAAAATGAGCTTTCTCTACAGGGTGGCTGGAGACTCCCTCAAAGATAGGGGAGCTTGGTCATCTGGGAGAGGCTCAGACTAAAGCCACTTCTCCTTCACATTGAGAGGGGCCAGCTGAGATTCTCTAGGCAGGCCTGGGAACGCCTTGGGTTCCCTTCAGCAGAGATAATAAAGAGTTAGTTTTGAACGAAGTTGTTTTTGTTGGTGGTGGTGGTGGGTCCATTTGGTGTGGTCAAACTGTAGAGGGATCAGTCCTCTCAGACTCCCTGGTTTTAGCAAAAGATCTGACTAATTGTAGAACTAGGAACTCCCTAATATTTGCCACGGGTCTGGCCTTAGAACAATGAGGAAGACCCTCCCTTTTTCTTTACAGATCTCATGTGAAATTATTTGTCCACTTAACAGGTTTTTTATGGACTCTAATGAGGACTATGGCCATTCCCCACGACTCTGTATTGACGATTCTGCAGTATGTGGTTGCAGTGACTGTTTAAAGCCTGGATGCAGTTTTTTCCATTGAAGTCCAGACTCACCAAAGAACCATTCTCCCACTGGCCCAGGACCAGCAACAATATCTGATAGCACCTGATAGACCCTGCAGGGTACTTTTTTTCTGATTCTGATTTGTATATACAAGAACATGATTAAAAGAGCTTCCTCCACTGGATGGTTGAGCTGCTCTTTATGGAAAAGATCAGGATCTCTGTTCTATAGAGAAAGCTAAAAGTAGAGCTACTGAAAAGAGGAAGATGAGATGTTTCTACTTTGGGGCTTCTAAAGTTTGCCTAGGTGGAGACAATTTAATTTATTTTTCTAATTTATAACATGTCATGGGCGGCTCACCTATAAATAAAGCTTCTGAATAAATGACCCACAGCTCAGTGGAGAGATTACAAATTACTTCTGGCCCAAGAATAACTTGGGGTCCCTCTGCATTGTGAAGGATAGAGATTGGAGGGTTTCCTTTTTAAGCATGTTAGCTCAGTGACCAGATCTTAGAAGAAAATGCTTTATTCGGATTACTGAACATCAAACAAGACAAATATAACATTTTTCTAATACAGGAATTTGGGCTCAATGAAGCATGTTTTAAGAACTGCTTTGCAGTTGTAATTTATCATTAAACTTATTTGATTTTTTTTAATTTTCTAATGTTAAATACAGCATGCTTTTGCTTATAATCCAGCAGGCTGATGTATTAAAGATCAAGTATGAAGAAGGGATGTTATAAGAAACCTTTAACTTCTTCAAGTTGGTCTCTTTTCCCAGCCACGACCACATCCATATTCTTCTATTCCTTTTCAGATGTGTTTCAATTATCTTGTGGAGAACAGATGGTTGCGCACACTGATAAAGTTGCTTTGTGTTGTCAGTCGTAAGCAATTGTGTACTTAAACTCTGATTGTGCAACGTGCACACATCAAACCTGATGTTTTTCTAAAGATAGTTAATTCCACATTGCATAGTGTGTCATGAAATAATCTCATAATAATCCTAAAATTGCACAGATTAGGAAGGCCGTTAAGAGAGCCAAAAAGGATCTCAAATCTACAACCATTTTAGTTTTAGTAAAATGGTGCTTTGAAAAATAAAGAGATACAGTCAGAATCACTGCCTGATTCAAAAAGGTCTTTTATCCCCAGGATCTGATATCATTGAAGAGAACTGTACCTAGCATTTAGTAGAAGTTACTTTAATTTAAACCACTGTTCTAAAAAGACCTTGATGCATCACACAGCTTCATAAAATAGTTAAATACTGCTTGAATTCACTGACCTCTATCTACAATGCAGAAATATCCAAATGCGGTGATCAAGCTTGTATTAGATAACAGGACTTAACTGCCAGGCTTATTTCTAACGTCATACTTACGTATGTTGGATCATGACCCTGAAGAGTCGGCTTTCAGCTAATTGACATTTAGAGTGTGCCTGATCTCCTATCCTGGTTAAACAAAGGTTTGTTTCAAATACAAGCCCCATATTTTGGAGTCAGATGACTACCCTCTACCTTGTAGTGACATCTGCGCTTGTTTCATGTTACAAGTTAAAAAGCAAGCCATGAAGGGTGAATTTAGAGAGCTGATTTATTGTCCCAAATAACGTTACTACTTGTTAACCACTGATAACATATAGACCAAATCTTAGTAGGTGGGCACAGGGTGTTGCTACGCAATCAGCTCAAAAAGTTTTGCTGAATATCACTCCTTTCCCCAAATCGATTTGATGGGACCAGTCCAGATTTAAAATCTTTAGAACCAAGACTAAGTGCTACACATCATCAATCTGGCTTGCCAGGTTGACCATTAGGATTTCTGTAGAATACAAAGCTTCAGTTTTGAATCTCAACTCCTTCTCCAGAGAAGGATTTTTTCACATGTAGAACATGCCCTAAACTAATGAGAATTTACTGCTTTTGTAACCCGTTTTCTATTTTGTCTTTGAAAAACTTCCAGTTTCGTAATATCCTTGTTTTTCAGTATGTAATTAAATCCAATACAGGTGTCTTTGGTAAACTGTGGTGTATTTATGATGCAGAAGATGTTTTTACATCCATTACTTAATCAAAAGCAAATTTTTATTGCTATATTTTGTAACTTCAACAGTATATTTGCTTTAGATAAGATTCAGATCTACTTTATTGTTACCTCTGCCAAGGATGTTATGTTTTCATCTGCTTTGTGTGTTTGTTTGTATGTTTTCAAAATAACTTGAACAGTGTTGGCCAGATTTTGCTCAAATTTTCACAGAAGGGGCAATTTTGACAAATGACAAAATTTTGGTAATGATCTGGGTCTGGTATGAAGGTGGAGGTCATATATTTTTGGGGGAATGTGTTGCTTGGTGGAGGTCTGCCCTCTCCAAGTGCTTTTTAGTTCTTTCTGAAATCACAGGAAAAAGGCCTTACCTGTCATACTAACTATGTTTTAGAACTTTTATTTCAAAATCATGACTAAGTTTTGTTTTTCGTTATTTTTCTTCTAACTAAATAAATAAAAAATCAGTAATTCATAAAAGAAATGAAGAGCCAAAACCCCAGGTTCCTAAGGGATTTTGTGTTTTTCTGCACTGTTGTGTCTTTCTCCATCTGAACCCTTTATTATTTATCCTGCAGTGAAGTCATGTAAAAGGGCTGAAAGATCTGTCAGAATGAGTTAGTCTGAACTCACAGCTAAGGAAATAAACCAGGTCACTCTAAACCAGGAGTTGAACTTTTTTAATTTAGGAGATGGTGTGTGTAAAAAAACATCCCTTGACACCCAAATAACTAGAATATATAGCACCTCATATCTGCCTTAACGTCTTTTTATCTATCATATTTTTTCTTTACACTGAGATAGCTTCTTACTCATTTTCTGTCATGTTTTTGGAAGTTATATATAATTGAAGAACCAGGCTCAAAATCAGTCATGGTCAGATAGGGTATGTGAGGACAAAATTGGGACACAGTGAAAAAAAAGAACAGAGTACTTGTTCAAGAATGTTTTCTGTGAGCAATTTCAGACAAAACTACTGTCAGGAACGACTGTTGGTGGCTCTGTCCAAACAAAAGACACAGTTTGTAAATTCAATTCTTGGCTAGATTTTAAATTAAATGAGAACAGAACAAACATATTTATGAACAGGCATAGCTTAAATGAAAGCAAGATACTGGAGAAAAAGACACAGTTTAACATTGCAGACATCAGGCAAAAGTAAGACAAACCAAAAGACTGCAATCAATAGCATCAATAGCTTTGTTGACATTTTTATCCAGGAAATAAGTAACACAAATAACAGAAAAACTGGAATAAAGTTTATTAGAGCCACAGTTGGGAAAAGACAAGTTAACCACTGAAGGACTGAGGCAGGGGTACTTTCTTCAGGGAAGATAAACAAAAACACTAAAAGTTAATGTAAGCAATAAATGAAAATAATTCAGGACTGGAGAGCAGGAGGAGAAAATAGTAAAGTTAGGATATATGATTAGTCATAATGTTATGCGTTGATTTAGTCCACATACAGAACACACTCATTGAGTCACTCATTGAGTCAGAAGAACAGTTACAGGTAAAGGCGAGCAATACACGATCACAAGTGCTAGAATCCAGACACAGCCTGCTTTGCTTTTACAAACACTACCAGATTTTGTCCTCATAAATACAAAAGAAATTGCCAACAGTTTAACTACTTACATAAAGATAGGGGGTACAGAGCAAAATGGGTTTCACCTGCAAACTAATGATTGTTGTACCAGTTGTACATTTGATTCACCCTATTAGGGTTTATGATTTAGATTTTTACGCCACTGATCAATCTGTTAACATAGTGCAAACTTCATTGATCAGTTTGGTTTAAAACTTCCGTGTTTTCTACATTCTCTTTTTTGTAAAATTTTGGCTTGGGTTTCAAGAGTCATGTGGTTGAAGAAACCCAATAACTGTTTAAAAAGCTTAGGAAGGTCTTAGGAAATGTCATTCAGCAATTAATCATCTGGAGTGTTTCTGTTACACCTCTCTTGTGTTACATTCATGGTCTTCAGTGAAAGGGAATGTACTCTTGTTCTTCACTGCCAAGGTGTGTGTGAGTTGGAGCGAAGTTCAAGTAAGTACCCTCAGCTCTGAAGTTGTAAAACATTTCAAGAGAATAAGTAAAATGTCAAACAATGTAAAACTATCCTATCAGACAATGATCAAGAGCAGAGAAAAAACAGAGGTTAAATCTTAGATTTCATCATCAGTTCGTAGTACAAACACAATACTCTGTGTATTCACGTACTTCACAGAAAGGTTTTTTTCACCATTATTGAACTTAAAATATTGTGCTGTGGGTTACCAAACCAACAGGTAGCAAAACATTGCCTGAGGTATATCTCTGTAATCTATTTTATCATAATTTCCCAACTACAATTAAAAGCCTGTTACCTTATACTGAAACCTGCCATGGCTTTTTGCTTTTCAAAGCACTTACAATCTGCAATATAACCAACATATTCATAGCACAATACATATCAACCCTCATACAAAGCACTTGTAGGAACTATACCAAAAAGATTTACCTCTAACCTACCTTCACCTGACTCAACCTTTAAAGAGGCATGTGACCGAAACCACTCTAACAATGAAGCTAACGACCCATCAGAACCTCCCTAACGACCATCCAGGTCAACTCTACAGCCTATTATGTTGAAGGGATCAGAGTCACCTTTTTTTCCCCTCCCCTATTCTTTGTCACACCTACAGTATATGTATCCCTGTGTTCTCCGGAATCAGTTAGAACTGAGGAAGCCTCTTGGATGAGAGATGAATCGTCTTCTAGAAAACTTCACGTCTAGTTAAACTGAACCTTCCAAGCTTGACCATGACCTGGATGACTGATAACCTTCATAGACATAGGCAGAAATTGTTTTTTATTTATGTTTTCTGCTGTATGCTATGTTCATACAGTTATTAAAATTAATAGTTAGTTGTAGATCTCTAAAATATGAGAGATGTTCCTGTTTCAATTTAAATAAACCTTGTTGTTCCTAAAGTACATCCAACTATTATTGGGAATATTAGTCTTTAGTAGAACCGTTGAAATGAGCCAACATGCAAAGAGATCTATTTGCATGTTATTATTGTTTTGAGTCCTCATGTATTTGCCAAATCTGGACTAAAGGATTAAAAAACGTGTGCCTCTTCCAACAATTCTCGTCATCCACAAATTTTGTTTCAACATGACTCCATAACCACAAAGTAGCCCAAGGAGTACTTGTCATAATTGGCTTGATTTGAATATAATGGATTTAAAAATGAATCAAAAAATCACGAACCATAACCCTTTATTTTCCCCACATGGCAATAAAATGTGACCTTGGCATTACTACTTTAGGTAGTGTTGAGTAACTTCCAGAGCACAAAATGACACAAAAACACATTTCCAGCAGCCAAAAGACTTCATGGATCATATTTTTCTGATGAATGTACAATAAGGACAACTATTTGGAGGGGGGGTGCTTTTCGTCCATATTTTCCATTGCTGTACTCTCTGAAAAGGATTTTCTTAAGTTGTTTTCCATGTCAGCATGACTTTTATGTTAGCTTCAAGAATGCTGTGCTTCCAGAATTTGTGGGGAAGTCCCTCATTGCCCATGATGGGGTGTGTGCTTCCTTCAGACATACCAAAGCATCAACCCATTAAATGTCAACTGGTTCCAATGAGTGTTTTTAATGCCAACCCACCCTTATAGAACTCAGTTTTGATGGTGTCAGTGGATGGTATCCAAAATTGACGTTTAGCTTTGATTTGTTACAGAGTACTTTCTGTTCATTGATGCAGAAAAGCAACGACAGCCTGTTACACACATGTGTGCAACCATAACGGTTCCAAAACAGATTAAAGTCAAAACATTAAATCTGTAGTTGGCACGCATACTATTCTCACATAACCCATTTCACCAGTCTTGAAAGGTGAATGTATTTTTGTAATAAAAGTAATGAAAAATAATAATATTTTGCCCTGTAACTTAATAGGATCTTGGGTTGAATTGTTTTTGCCTTTGGCTTTCCTCTATCAGGGTGGCTTGTAAAGTTTTTGGCACTCCTTCTTATTGGTGGAGCCTGTCACAGGCTGTGTTATGATGAGTCTCAATTATAAACATGAAGAGCATCCAACAGGAATTCCTCTAGGCTATTTTTAAAGCATTAATTAGGAATTAAAGTTTAAGGGTTTCCATTTTAAGCTAATACTGATGTCACTTTGTTGTGACACACCCGAGAGTCTCACCTTTTGCATACCTGTGGCAAAGCTAGAGGATTTTATATATTGACAGAAAAATGTATTTGTATCAACCAAAAAGATGCATAGAATATGTAACTGCATTGTTAGAATACCAGATCTAACATTTTGCTGAGTTTTCAAGGAAAAACACAACAATTGTGACATGTCTACAGGGTAAAATACTCCCTCAGGACTGGGTACAAACAGTAATTTAAAAAAGAATGAGATTATATGTGTGACCAGTGCTGTTGTTGTTTTTTTTTTTATCATACTTCATTCCAAGTCCCTCTTAAATGGTTATTAGGTCCAGCTCTAGGCACCATTCATGCTTGAATCAAAACTAATCCTACTGGTGTTGGATTAAAGAATAAACCCATAGCCTGGATAATCACAATGCAAGTATTTTTAATGGTATGGTGTCAGATTTTCTTGCTTGTATTTCATTTTTTTCACTATGCAGATTTGATATTTTTGTTTTATATCCTCACTTTGCATGTATTTCTAAATAAAAATATTTCACTATACAATTTCTGGATTGGTAGAGTTTCAATTAAAGCAACACCAGATGTGTAGATTTCAGGTTTAGCTCCACTGAAAGCAACTAGAAAACTGCACTGTGTTTTGAAATCCGATAGAAGACCACTTGGACCAGAAGACTGAGAATTCTTGAAGTTACTGGTGAAGACACAGCCACATTCACCCCTCCGGATAAAATCCTACATCTGAGAATCAAAAATATGTCATATCTGGTAATTGGCATATCTCTTATGTTGCTTAACAACTACGTTTAGGCAAGTAATCATAAGCAGACATCCACACACCTGACCTGAATGAAAAGGTGATCAACAGGCTTTTGCAGCATTTAATGGCTGCTGAGAAGGTAATTCAATCATTTGAATCAGGTCTGCTTGAACAGAGACACATCTAAAATACAGTATATGTGGGCCCTGAGGAACAGGGCTGTAGACCACAAAAGCTGCTCAGTCTGATGCAAACAGACTCTAAAGTCGACAGGGTTTGTGTTGTTGATTGGATGTGTCATTCTTAACACATAACAATCAATATGATTCAGAGCTGGACTCCAAGGGACTTGACAACATGGCTGGGGTGCAACTTAGCTATCTGATTAAGGTTTGTTGGGACCGGGTTACACCAAAATGCTGCAGGACAAAAAGCTTATAAAAACACAAGGTACAAGCCGCTTGGTTTAACTGTCATAATGGAGAACAACTTGTGTGATTGGACTCCCCTGCGGTTTGGAGTTTGGCACTCCTTCTTTAGGCTTTAGCTCTTAGTAGAAGCGCATATCTTGTAAGCTCAGACACATGCTGTGTACTGCTTGTTTGAAAGCATAAATGAATGCTAGCTTCCAGCAAAGAGCATGGATAGCAGCTGTGAGGCAACAGATCCTCATTTTTAACACCACATGGTGATTCCTGAAGCGTGTTTTACAGAATGTTCACTGGTAAGGTTTAATCAAGGCTGTTTTGGTGTTTTATTAGTGCTTGCATTGCCAGTTTGCCAACCAGTTGCAGGGTAGATAGAAGCAAAGGAAACCCTCTACTCCTCAGTTCATAGAATTAAATCAGCCAATAAGCTCCAAGATATTTCCAACATGACAGAGGACTGGATTCCAGGCGTGATTAATTTTATCACATTTGTACATAGAGAAGAGGAGAAGCACTCTTGGTTAAATGTTAGTCAGGTGAGGTAAGGTTTTACTCTTTAAGACAAACAAAAAGTCAGAAATACAGGAACCACACAAAGTTGCTTTGGCCATTATTCCTTAAAAACACAATTTTTGAAATTTTCCCTGGTATAAAAATGAACTTCTTTGACGAGATAGAAAAATCCTAAGCCTCTAAGATAAGCAGTTTATATGAATCTTCTATCCAGCCATGTTCGTATAAATTAATATCCAAGCAGAGTTTTTCGAGAATAGAAACCTTTGGAACAGGGTGTATCCTTTCTCTGTACAATGCATCACCTTCCTGTATTGTACGGTACATTTTTAATAAACTTTATTTTTGTATCTTTCACAGCATCCAGATCAGTAATGTAGCAAAACAAAGCTGTTGCCAATGTCAATGGTGACTGCAACACACAACGCATTACAAGATAATGTGCCCTTTTAAATCTTCATCCTTGAAACTGTGTATCAGATCCAATGTGTACAAAGCCAGATCTTTTTTAATTAGCGTTCATACAAGTTTTCAATTCAAACTATTTACTTATGTGGGAAGTTTCTTAATACTTCCTTTTCTTGTGGCAGTATAGTGTTCCAGTTGGTACAAGTGTTACTTTTCAACAAGAAGGTTCTGCGTTGAAATCCCAGCTGGTGGTTTTGTTGCATTAGGTTTGCAGTAAGAGTCTGAATCACTGGCTGTACTACAACACAATGGGTTTTTTTGTTGTTGTTGTTTGTTTTTTTGTGCAATTTACCGGTCTGTAAGTGATGTGATGCAACATCACCTGTCCTCCAAAAATAATTACGTAGATATCAAGTTAGAAAAAAACAAATTGTATAAATTTTATTTCTCAGCTTTTAAACACACAATAATAATAATACATTCCCTGTTCTCTATAGTGTCATGGCTTGTATACTTCAAAGTAAAGGTGTATCTTAAAGATGATGATTTGGATTGAAGTTTTTATTTTGCATGAATTTAAACGAATTGTTCTTCTTCAATTGGATTATCCATATAGGTTGATGTATTGTTACCCACATAGTTTGCATGTTCTTCCTGTTATCTGCAGGTAGTCTGCACACCCTCATACTTTCAACCTCATATATGAGTCATTGTATGTGTTTTATTGTTTTTCCTGTTTGTCTTCTGTGTGTTTAATCATTGTTGACTGGTGACCTGTCAAGATTGTACCCCGCCTCTCCAAACGACTTTTGGAGAAGGGTGCCAGACCCCATAATACCCTGAACAAATGGGTACATACAAGGGAATTATTTTATGTCCTGTCAAACTGCTGAATAAGAACCTTGTGTTTCTGCCCTCAGAAAAAAAAAAAACACAGAAAAGTCTTGAAATAACCTGGTAAAATATCAAAGACGTTATCCCTAAAAAGAAGGAAAAAGGAAATTATTTTTTATTCTCTGTAGCCATGTTTTGTAGTCAGCTGTGAAGATTTAACATCCAGTTAATCCTGTTTATGTGGTTGGGACCAAGATCACTTTTCAGTTACAGGGGTGTGTCAAAACCTAATTAGCTTAATGTCTTTTCATTGATCCTTTGAAGATGTTTTCTGCCATGTTTAATGCTACTTTGGGAATTCTTCATTGTAGAAACAGAATCAATAAAATCTGTTACTTTTTAATAGAAATTAAGTTCAATGACGTTGAAACTGCAGGGGCTCTATCTTCAAGAGGTCTTGAAAGCCCTTTTTTAGGTTATCAAAACTGTTTTTTCAAACACTTTCATAGTCAGAATGATATATATTTGTAATAATATAAGAAGAAAGGGCTAAAGGCACAAGCTGAGAGACTAACCAAAACCTTTTATCAGCAGAATAAATATCCACAGAATATTTGCAGGACTTATGACCATGAAACATTGGAAAATGAAAACACATTGCTGGGAAAGGGGTTATGGTCCCATCAAGGGTCTGAATCCAAATACAACATTCTTTCCTGCCTGTCTTTAATACACCTGATGTGAATGATTCCAGGAGTTTAAACCAATATTCTGCACCAGTAACAGACTTTCTTATAGTCTTTAAATGTTTTTCTTTACATTTTGACTGTGTTTTTGTTTTTAATTGCCCTTGTTATTTGCTTCTTGTACCTGACCTGGGCACCTTTAGTTAATCATCTTTAATAATTCAAGCATTTATAGATCACTAAATAAGAGCTTTAAACTCCAATCTTTTGTTTGAAAAACTGTGCTGTCTTTGGCATTTTCTGCAGGTTCAGCTACATAAATGGAAATAAATTGTGCCTTTGTGACAGGCTGCTGGTAATAAAGAGCCAAAATATCCAAATTAAATTGGTTCTTTGCCATCTGTCAACACAGCAGTGATTCATCCTTTTGGTTTACGAGCTTTTTGTGCCCGAATGAGTCATAAGTCTGAGTTAAACAAACATTGTACTTTCAAGACAACCATAATGTGTAATAACATGAACCACAGGCAATAAGGCTGCTTAACTTCTAATAATGAGTGAGCAAACACAGATAAATAAGCACATGTTTTATATTTGTTTACTTTGCTGTGATCTGCAAGAGAGAAAATCGGTTTTATTTAATCAGATTGTTATTGCACATGAAATGCAAGGTAAAAATGGATAAACTGAAGCAGTAAAGTTCTGAGTAAGTTCGTAATGTTTTGCTATTATCATCCATAACCACAGCCTTCTTTGGGTTCTTCAGAAATTGTTGTGTGCGATCATTTCTGGGCTCTCCCCTGCTGTTTGCCAAGCCCGACCAAACATTGTTGCAGTGTTGTCCCAAGTTGTAATCACGGGCAGATGCTTGCAGGCTCTCCATCTCTGTGGGGCTTTCCTGTGCAAATAAATTATGTTTGCTCATATCAAGAGGTATGATATAAGCCCTTTAGGAGAAAAAAAAAACACTTTTACAGACTTTTGTGAGATTTAATTCTACATTGTTAAAAATATTGCATGGTAACTTGGCTATAGATGTACATTTTTGGACATGACACATTTAACTGAGAACTAAGCTTTTTACCGGAGTCATCCTCAAAATCAACTGTGCAGAACTGAAACAAAATATTTAAGTCTATCAACACCTTGTATGTATTTACCAGAAAATGTTAAACTGTTTTTCATATATATTCACCCACCGTAAAGATGTGTGGAATCCTCTTATATAAATTTAGCTTTAATTGCAATTGAGAAAAAAATCCAAAAATCCATCTTTTACTGTAATTTCACTACATCTATTGAGTGGGAAAAACTCACATCTGGAGACATAATTGTTTTTATAAGTCACAGTTGTTGTGGTTATGGGCAACATTTCTACCAAAAAATGCAAACTGAAGAGTTTTAGAAATAATTCTTACATTATTTATGTTGTTTATGAGCTTTCAACAAGCAATTCATGACTTGGTGTTTTTCTAGTATATATACATGATTAGATGCAAAAAGAAAACTCACTATTTGAGAAGTATCCAAATAAGGGTAGAAAATTACCAGCTTGTTGCCTCACCAAATGGTCTACTGTACAAACTCCACTGGACCTCAGAACTGACCAGCTGGATTTTGCTCTAGGACTTAAATATCCATCGTTTTTTTTTTTTAAACCAGATATTATCAGCAATGGGTCCTCGGGCCCAAGCAATGAGGCATCTAAAAAAATGCAAAAGCATTGAAATTGGGTACCCCGACCTAGAGAGATTGTACAAAGAGAAATGATCAAATATTACTCCTTCAACAGACTTCAACATGTTTCTAACAGGGCCTGATGACAAAGGCCCCTACAAGTCACTATAGGCTCCACTGCATTGGAATAAATATTTTAAATAGTCGTACAAGTGGCCAACATCTTTTAAGAGTTACTTTAATATAAATAAACTATATCTTTGTTATATCAATAAAGTTAATGAGTTAAATTCCTTTTCAAAACACTTTAAAGAAAACAGCTGAACTACTGACTCTGAAGGAGTCCTTATATCCTGACAGCTGCTAGTTAGCTTTGTAGGCAACAAAGCAATGAAATGTAATCAGAGTGTGAGCCTTGTAACACCCCAGATGTCACTGTACGATGAAAATTATCTCTCTGGAGGGGTCGGAGCTGCTTAAACAACTGAAGAGCAAAGAGCCAAGCAGTTCTTAGAAATGATCCCCAAAGCCTGAGGAAAACTGGATTTTATCCTCTGCTTGTAAACTTAGTCTGAATGTAAAAAAATTGCCATGATAGTTTGATTATCCTTGGTTTCATGTGGGCCCAACATAATCAAATGGTGTACTTTTATTATATTTCACACGGCAATATGTTTGCAGAGTGATTTAAGTGTGAGCAGAACCCATTAAAACTGGAGGGAATCTGCCGTTTCCCTGAAACTTAAGGTTGCGTTTTGTAAGACGGAAAATTTCAAATTACTCACTGATGATTCTAAAGTTTCGTGCCGCCCAACTGCAGCTCATACAACTTTAAGTGGAGTTTGATGCAATGAACTTTAGAAATTCTTCTCACTTTCAAATTTGTTTCACATAAAGTTGCTTTTATCAGCCAACATTTTAAAGAGATAGAAGATAAAACGGGTAATACTGTTGTTTATGCTTTCCTTATACCAGTAAGTTATTATTATTGCTTATTTAATTTGTGTTTTATTTTTTCTGTAATCCTTGACCAAATAATACATCTCCACTTTTGTATTTTTTTAGCTGGAAGCTGAAAATACTGGGAACCCTTATTAAGATAAGCCAAATATACTTTACAGATTGAACAGGGAGATTTACCCTCCTTCTTCAACCATAACAGTCTCAAAATACAAGAAAACAATTGAAAGGGTATTAAGGGTAGGCTTCTCAGAGTACATGAAGGCTAACAGGACTTGTTGTAGAGAATTATTTGTACTGAGAATGATAATTAGGAAAACTAGGTGGTATGTACTCTTCTCTGCTTGTTTCCTAGTTTTACTAACCTAAAACAGCTTCCACCCAAGCCTGCTTCAGACCATTCAGACTTGCTTCAGTCACTTCCTGGCTCATTCCTCAAAAGAGAACATACAGTACTTCCATCAAAGGGAGTTCATGGCTAGTTTAAAAAATGTGCATTACCTGGTGCTTTATGGATGCTGAATCAGTATAAAGGAAAAACCTTCCTACATTTATGTGTAACTGGGAATTATAGCCAGAGCAAATTGCTTTTTTCATTCTTAAAGACTGTGTAGAGAAAATACCACCTACAGAAAGCTGTTGCTATTTTTGGTCCTCTGAATTAAGGTTATAAACAAGAATAATGAACTAGTAAAACATTTTTCTCTTGCTCTTTGATCGCAGCATCTGGCTTACTTGCCGCTGGAACCTGACTCAGAAATAGTTGCACAGTGTATGTACCTGCAGGATTTGAAGCAATATTTAGTAAGATCTGTTTTATGAAACCAATGACAACATAAAACAGATGGGCATGTACAAAGCAGTTTGAAGAAAAAATAGATTGATATGCATAATGACTTTATCTCACAGTGCATGAAATGATGCCATGTTGGGGCTTGTTTGGGAATTTCTGTCAGTAAGGATATACCAAAGCCATGAAAAATGAAGGGTGATACTGTATTATTCTCTGAAAGGTGAAGTCAGAGTTACAGAAGGATTTGAAGATGAACGAAATCCAAGGAAAGAAAACTGAAACTGACAACAAACACATCAAAAGAAAATGTGCAGCTAAGCTGTTTTCTCTAAAATAGTAATAAAATATATCCAATATTCCCACAGTCAAAACCCTTGCATGCATTTGGCCTGAGATACCTCCGTGTTTACTGTACCATTTAATCAAACTCAGACAGTGAAAAAAAAAACAACATATTTCATGAGCTGACTCTGTATTTCTATTCTAAACGTGACACCCATTCAAACAATAAAATCTTTAATTGTTCTTATTCTACCTACTTTACTCTTCTCACTTTTAAATGTGTGGGAAAAAACGAGGAGTAAATCTTGAGTAGATTAAAAGCCTCATTATGAAGCTCAGCTTCATGAGATACCCCAAGGAGCTAATTTCTGCAGGATGATGACTTCTGTATTTGTCTACAACATCAAGGGGATCTCATCTGATTTAGTACAGAAAACAAAGCAAAGACTGCATGATTTAAACCCTTAACATTGGCTACAATAATTTGACAAAGCAATAAAAAGAAATTTTTACATCTGCAAAATAGAATGGGGCACATTTCTTTAGAGATAGCCAGCACTATGATCACTGGGTATATTATCCAAAATTAAAAAGTAGATTTGTAGATTTGTAAACCACAATTGAGCAATAATACAATGCAGGATCTGAGAGTACCTCATATTGTGTAACTTTAAATATTGTTGTAAAAGCAGTGAATGTACTATAACAAATGTGGCTTAACTGAAGCGCCAGCACAAAAATCAATGTTGTGATCTTGTTACTGATTGCCTCCCTTGGAACAAGCAAAATTAAATAAACCTCAGTACTTATGACAGCCCTGAAAAACCACAATCCTGCAGTAGCTAAGACAAGGTAGACAAATGAATAAATGCTAAAATCAACTCAAATGTTTTGTTTATGAAACGTTATTTGGAAAAATACAGAATTATTATTAAATTAAAGCAAATTAACATTTTTTTCCTGAAGCTATGAAAGCAATTCCCATCCCACCTTCACATACAGAAACAAACTCCTCCTCAGACACACAAAAACAAGATTATAAACACAAACATATAACCCTCCCACCACTAACATTCCAAGAAACTCATTTCATAGATTCAGATTATAATAAACAGCAAGTTACCGTAACTATGCAGATAACACACAGCAAGCCAGGTGACTATGAATCCATTCTAACATTGGGTAAATTCATAGAAGAAATCAGTTTATGAATGTACCAAAATTTTATTCAGCTAAGTCAAAAAAAAAAAAAAAAAAAACTGAAGTTACATGTTTTGGACCATAGGAGGAGTGATTAAAAGTCAGCACACAATTCAATTAATACCTGTCAAGTTTTGTATTTGAAAATACAGGAAACTGTGCAACATCTTCTGCGAGCCCTCAAACTCCCCCAGTGAAGCTCCAGTATCCATTACATTTTAAAACATGCACAAGATGGGGCGTGCAGGTGGCGCAGGGGTTGGTGCGCACGACCCATGCACAAGAAATTTAAAATAAACACCTGTCAGCTAATTTGCAAACTACAATAAGGTGATCAGATTTTGACTTGTGATGCTAGCAACAGTTCCGTTTGGAGATTCAGATCAAGGTTTGATTTTTCTACATAAATATATAAAACTTTTCAACATGAATCAATACTGCAAATTTACGGGAAACTGATAATACGAGACGACAGCGGGAGAGAGGGGTAAAATTCGGTAGTTTCCCGGTAAAAAAGGAGACTTGACAGCCAGTCAGTCACAGCTAGAGTGGTGCACTTAACACCTGAACGTTCAGAGTCACATCAAAACAGAGACAAAGTCAGCCCTCTGCTAAAGAACATTACCAGCATTAAATGAAAAATGTCTCAACAGGATCTTAAAAACAAGTTTCTTTTGCTGATATGTTTTTTTCTAAAAAATCTTTCACCTTATTTGATAAAACTCTTGCCTGACCAGCAGCACATGATGAAAGCTGGTTCCTTCCTGATGTCAGTGCAGGACGTTCATGGTCTGAATAAATGGCAGAGTTGAGTCACATGGCTGCAGATTCCTGCAATGACTGTAAACCTGTTCTGCACCAACGTTAAGTTGTTGATGTAATTAACATTCAAACTAGTGGTGACTGATTTCATGGCTTTCATGTTAAAAACACAGAAGTAACTCCTGCTTAATATTTGCTCTGCTTGTGTGGAAAACAACATAGAATTGATGTTTTTGCTCGTGTTTGTGTTACCTGAAATAAGCTTTATGTTTTCAACTTTGATGGTGTCAAAACAAAGTGACCAACTGAATGCTACAGTGGCAAACATCTTTAGCTTCAAGCTACCTCGTGTTTTGAGCCAACGCTTCCTTTATTTCAGCCAGAACCGATCTAAACCAGAACTGCTGTGACCACCTAAGCTGACCCATTGGCTTTGAGCTTTTTTGCAGTGAATGCATTTGAGTCATGATTAATTTTTCACTGTAAAACCAGGTGTAACCTCTTGTTTTTTGCTGCATTAAATATCCCGGGTCTATTCAGATTTATCTGCTATTTTTATAGGACACTTTGAATGCATTAAGCTTTAAAGCTTTAACCTTCCTCACAGACTCTGTAACAGACTCTTAAAACCCCATTTTCCCCTTTTATTTGTTTTTATTTACTTGTGCTTATTTTCAGCATTGTTTCATTTTAGTGATTGTTTGTAAATAAAGGTATCAATATTTTAATCTGCGGTCGTTTGTGGTTGTTTTATGCAGCACCAAAATACAATCTCACGTCTCTTGCTTAAGCCTGCTTTGCATACAGAGAAGCAGCTTTTTGTTCTCATGCTCCACTAATATTGAACAAACATCCATAAAACTGTAAAAGTGCTGAAACATTAAGTTGCTTACAAAAAAAACTCCTACTTGTTTGGATTGACCTTTGACTGTTGTATTTAAACTGTAAACTAAAACATGTTTATGTTTGTAGTCCAATGTTTTGTTTTTTTTACTTTTTATTATGCAACAGTGAAGTATTTGTTCATGTTTACATCATGTGAAGCACATTAAATCATCAAGAGACCATCATCCTTATGGATTACATGGCGACATCTTCATGATCTATTAGGCTCAGGTAAAAGACAGTTATCACCTTTTGTTTGTATCTTAACAAGCCAGACTGTATTTAGCCTGTAACACCTACAACCTGCTGCTCGGTTCTTTTATTTAGGAAAGTCCAAAGGGAGCCACTTTGTTTTATATTTGATGATAGAAACACTAAAGGAAACATTTCTCATTCTCCCTCTTGTCCTTTCTCTCACCCTCTCTCTGACTTTTACTCTCTCTGCTTCTGTCCTCAACCATCAATCCTCCTGCTTCTCTAAGTGGATCCTGGGCGTTTGTCCCAACCTCAGTCCCCCTTTGTCCCAGGACATTTATGAAATCGTTGTTGTCCTCCATCACACCATCACCCCTTACACTCGACTATGTAAATCTGCTCTTTATATCAACAGTACTTTAACAGGATTAACTGACCCTATTCATCACTTTTAAAGAGTGAAGGTGCAGATACATCTGAGTACCTCTAATGGGACTGTTCAATTTCTGGCTTTATCAGATAATGTAGTTGCTCTCTGTTATGTAAACACATGTCTGTTAGTTCTCAGCACAAAACAAAGATTGTGTGAGACTGTGCTTCAGCAATGTTTGACACTCAGGGTTACTTCAAATGTGAGTTTGAAAATTATTTTCAATATTTTGACTGTTTAGAGAGCATATTTCAACATTTTCTCTTGCTGGAAAACCTACAAATCTTGATAGAGAAATTGTTATTAGATAACAATCATGTTTAAACTGTTATGTCATTTTAAAATATTTTCTGAGACAGAGAGGTTAGTCAGAGGGAGGCCTTGATAAAGAAACTGGCTTCTCTCATAATGTTCTCATATTAATGGTGGACAGTGCTCCATGACTAATTCAGTTGCTTCAGTTGATCTTCACATACATTGTGTCATAATGTCTGAAAAAAATGCTCCTTTGGATGTCAGTTAAGGAACTTTACGCAGGAGTTTGTGCCCTCTGAAGGACTCACTCTGCTAGATTCTGACAGCTTGGGGGTTTAAGAGAACAAACCAGAGCTCAGTGGTGACGGAAATGCTTCCTTATTAATAGAATCCGCTATGAGTCAGCCGTCTGTAGTGTCTTTGTTGTGTTTTATCTCTGCGTCATCTGAATAACTGCGTATCTTCTAAGTCGGACAGGTAAATAACAACCGCATGTTTTCCTCTCCTTCCCAACTCTCTTAGGGTGTTTTCCCACCCACAACTTCATTACTCTGATTCATATTAGTTGACTAGTTTGTTGACTTCTAGCCTTTCCTTCAGGTTTGGTTTCTATTCACACAGAGAAAACTCCAAGACATCCAGAGCCTGTTACTGCAAACAAAGTAAGAACATTCAGTCTGTTTACTGGCCTGATGTTTCTGAGGCCGGAAAACAAAACCTATACAGGAAGCATGTGCTTTATTCTAAACTGCTAAAAAGATTGGACAAATGAATCCTCCCATTGGTATTTTTCAACTTCATGTAAAATTACCTGGGTCTAACTTGTATTGATGTGAAAAGCACTCTTCAAAACATTATGATTCAAGAAAAAACCTTCCCGTTTTAGGGCATCTGATTCAAGCTTTTGTAGCAAGCAACTTGTGTTGGATCCAGCTCAGCTCATGTTCACATTATGAACAACTCCAGGCCTAAAGAGTTACTTCTAATGTTTAGATGCATCCCTGCTCAAATCAATCTGAACAGTATGATTGAAAGACTTCCCTGGTAACAAGCCATTCATTTTATAACATTATATATATTATAACAGCTAAATGTTCAAGTACAGCAGCTCTTGAGGACTGGAGTATGAAAATCTGTGTATAAATGAACTGTTTTAGAGATTGTTTGGAACACCGATAGTACCACCTTCTCCAAATGGTCTCTGTAAAGTCCTTTCATTTCATCAAACAAACCATTTTTTTATAGGGACCAAATATATTCAGAGTTAAAAAAATAAGAACCTACAAAGATAAACCACCACTAAGAGAAACATCAACTTTAAAAGTTTTCACATCTGCTGAGCTGGTGTTTTGGAAGGCAGGCTGCTTCTTCCCCACAATATAGTTCCTAATAAAGAAACATACAGAGCAGCATTCGATGGAGATTGAGTAAGACAGGGAAAAAAAGAGAACAACTCTCTGCTCTCGCGTTTATCTTTTCCAGCATGCAAATTGCAGCCCTTTTACCATAAAAAGGCTGCATCATTCAAACACACTGAGCTTTGCACTGTCAGGCTGTCAAATTAGCTCCATTCAAAATGAAGTGCTTCGCAGTTTCTTCACCGAGCCTCAGAGTAAACACTGACAAAGCAAAGTCAATGTTTACAACATCTGAAGCTGTTGTTTCAACAGGCTGGACACTGTGGGGCCATGGCTTGACCACACTCCCTTCCAGAAGACTTTTTTCAGGGTTTTTTTTTCATCTTTTTTTACTTTTTCATTATATTTCTCACACTAACACACAATTTCTGTTTGCCTCTACTGACAGATGCTGATTGGGATGAGAGATTGGAGCCTAGCAACTCCTGTCAACAGGCCCATTATCAGCCGACTACAGTGCGATTAGCCTTGTAATTTACTCTCAGAGAACTTACAAAAAAAAAGGCCTTCACAGTGTGATACATTAAACATGTGTTATGATTGGCTCAGAGCTGCAGGAAAATATAGCCGTCCAATCTGATTGAACAAGGAGAAAAATAAATTGCAGAGAAGTTGCATGCTAACCTGAAATCTGCTAATAATAAACTGAGTGTGTCGGGTGGGAAGGGGTTCCTTTTCCGATAAGTCAGTAGGATTTCTGTCAGCGGATTTAAACCCCCTTTAAAAATCAATTAGCGAGACGTTGGTGGCTTTGATTTTTTAGCATTTCTCCAAAACTTGTAGCTTCACCAGAGTTTCCCGTCTGCTTGCTCAGCATTATTAACAGATGTCAGTAACTGAGAGGCTGACAATGTGACCGAGGGTTCACATCTTTCTCTCTGTAATGACTGTGGCTTAAATATCATTAATCATGGGTCTCTTCACTCTGAATCTGTCTAGAGAATAATTGTGTTCACACTTTGAGGTTTCTCTCAAATAATTTTTTTTTTTCATTTTGACAGAAAAGGAGCCATCTTTTTCTCTCAAACAACAGGAAACAGACTTTTTATACATGAAGTAAAAGTTTGTTTCATCGCTTAGATAAATGACTTTTTTTAGATAAATGGCTTTAAGGGGCGTGCAGGTGGCGCAGTGGTTAGTGTGCACGACCCATATACGGAGGCCTTAGTCCTCGACGCGGGCGACCCAGGTTTGAATCTGGCTTGTGGTCCTTTCCCGCATGTCTCTCCCCCTCTCTCATACCCCCTTTCCTGTCAGGCTACTGGCTGAAAAACGAGCCACTAGTGCCGTAAAAAGCTCAAAAAGAAAAAAAAAATGGCTTTAATGAGTGAAAATAAACCACTAAATTAACTCTAAAATTAACTTTTCTGTGTCAAATCTTTATTAAAAATGCTTATTAATTCGACTCCTTTTGGAATAAGGATTTTGTGATATTACACCTTGAATGTGCTCCAGATGATTAATTCTTATAAAGTAACAGATTTGTCCTCAGGTGGCTTTACAATACAAGCAAAGAAAAAAGACATTTCAACCATAGTGGATGGTTTTATCCAGAGGGAGAACATTACATCCGCTTTTATATGTTTGTGTTGAGTGGAGAGTCCTAAAATCAATGTTGCTTTAGTGGAAGTTTCCATGGTCCCTTCATAGTCCCTCCTGTTTCAAAAGCTCAGTTTGGCTCTAATTTACCTCAATGTTGTTCATACTCAGATTCATATGCGACCTATAGTTATTTTTCCTTTATTTTTACTGATATTTCCATTCAGAGATGGAGTTTACCTCAAGAAAGATCTGAATCAGACCAATGATACACGATTGTATTTCATGCAACATTTAAGTCTTAAAGCAGAAATAAGCTTCCAATGAGGTTTTTGACCCCAAAGTCAGTTCCTCATTGGGACTTCTGGTATAAAAAAGGTGTTTCAGCTTAAATCCACCTTGTTTTCTCCAAATAAAAACAGTTGCTTCTTTGAACACCCTCTCTTTATTTGTGTGACCTCCCTATCCAACATTGTTCATTTTCAGTTTTATTTTTCTCCAACCACCAAGTTTCTCCTCCGCCCTTTACTCTTCTCAACCCTAAATATACCTTAGGGAATCCGCCCAGTCCTCCACACCTCTTTGTTATTAATCTCCTACTCTGGGTTCACTTGTTTCTTCCATCTCCTGGTATCTGTACCTGCAAGCCAGTCTGGGCCCACTTGTTCTTCTAACTTTTGCCTCCCTGTGGGGATGGAAAAGCTCAGCCTCACAAGAAAATGAGTAATACATGAAGGAGAGCACTTTGTTTCAACACGTTCAGGGTGCAATTATGCTCCATCATTTGTTCTTGTTATGTGGGTGGTAAGTAGGTGTGTCGCTGGGCTTGTCAGGGATGTGGATGCTCACTGGTTGAGGGGATGAGGGTGAAAATGGAAAAGCATCAACAAAACAGCAACAATTTAAAGAGTGTTTTACTGTTTCCGGCGCAGGGTCAAACACAAATTGTTTGTATCTGAAAATACAGTAACGTTCAAAAAATTTAATATATTATTTTTTTTTTTACTATACTAGGACTATAAAGAAGCACACAAAACCATATTCATATCAAGATAAACTCTATCAAATAGTAGTGATTTAAAAAGTTCCCATTCAGGCTGAAAGCCAGCCAAAATGGGAAAAAAGGGGAACTTTAAAACTGCTTCAACTGTATAACATTAATACCTTTTGTGCCTAAAAGGAATTTTTCTCAAGCCGTATGATCAGAAGATATAGACATTCTTGTGCAGCATCTGCCATTAACTTATTATCAAATTGGAAAGTAACCTGGAGGAGAGTAGGTCCTAAACCTTTCCATCCAACACTGGTAATAATGGTGAGCTTTGCTTTAATTTAGTGTTAGTAATATCATGGAGTGAAGCGGCGAGAGTGGATCTAAATGAATTGCTGGCAATATGTCAGGGAGTCAACACAACTTGAATGTAGCGACACTGAAATAGCGAACAACAGCGAACAGAGAACTTCCCTCTTTGATCTGAAAGAAAAGACACTTTTTTGAACTTTTTGGCTACTCCTTAACTTACCGACACTAATTTTGTATGCTAAAATTTCAAAAAGATTTTATCCCTGTCATTTACCACATAAGAGACTAGAGGGGTATCCCCTGCGGGTCAGTAAGACCACGCAAGCGTCAGTATTTGGGAGTGAGAATGCATTTTAAGCACTGCCCTATTCTGGTTGTATTTGTCCCTTTCTACCCGCTTTCCTTTAAGATGCAGTTTTTAAAAATGGCCTGGAAGAGAAATAGGTGGAGACTTAATATACAGTTTTTTGGAGTTGACAAATTAAAAACCTAGGTAGCCTTTCTATTAGCATTATGCATTTTCCTCATCAGGCGTTCCCGAACCATGGCAGATTGTACTCGTTCAGTCACATGGAGTCCATTGGAGGCAACACACAACAAACTTCCTAAAGTTAAATATTCTTTTTAAAAAAGCTTTATTTCAAGATATTTTTATACCCTTTAAAATAATAAAAACACTGAAGGAAGATGATTTTTACATTTGCTTTCCTAATAGATCTTCTAGAGACTTAAAATCCACAACTGCTGTTTTTGTTGTTTAGTTACTCTTTTTTGTTTGTTTGTTTGTTTGTTTGCTTATGGACAGAGAAAGCTGATACCCGCTTTTTATAAGAGCAGGTCAACTCCCTTTACTGTACAGTGTCAGAACTCTGCTCATTGTGTTTGCAGCCAGTTCAGGATTATGGAAAAAGCCCAAAGTCAAGTCAGAAGTCAGTGGAAAATTTTCAAGCAGGAATAGGAAGAAGATTACAACCAGATATATGCAAGACTAATAAAAAACAATCTGTACATTTAAAATCTGCAGGTGTTTAGGGAGTAGATTGATACAAAGGCAATTGCTAATGAAGTCATGATCATCGTTTCTGGTTGAAAAGAAATCAGTCATGTCGAACACATTTAAGTAATTTAAAAATATGCACTAAAACAGCAAAATGCTCAATGGGAGTAGACAAATCAGCCGTACTGCCAGCAGTTATTAAAATGTTCCAACAAAGACCAAATAACAGGAAGAACAGATTATAAAGGAAATGTGCAACACAAAATGGGCCTAAGTTCAGGGAAATTTTTGATTGAAAACTAAGTTAAGTTATAAATAACATCAATTAGGTTCTTACTGGTGAAATACTGCATAAAGGAAATATAGCAATGCATTTACAAGGCTCCTCCTATTAAAATATCCCAAAAGATACATGATTTTAGTTCCAACCAGAGGATTTTAGTATAGCTTATTTTTCTTACTAGATCCAGTGCTAAACTGTTCCTTGATTGAAACAGTTGACCAAACCCCAGAGTTCAGTGGAAGCTGTTTTTTTGATGGCTCCAAGTTTTAGATAAACAAATGGCTGGATTAAGTAATACTTTAGGATTTATTCAGTTTCTTAAAAATGTCACTTTTTAGATACCATGCATCTAATGGAAATTTTCAGGTTTCTGGTTCTCAGATATCACATTAACACACGCTAATATTGCACAGAATGTATACATTTATAAGTGGTTCATTTAAGGATTGTGTAACACCTGATTCACACAGCAAGATCTTAAAATTACAATACAGGTGTCAGAGTAAATAGAAATCACTGAAATATATTTAGTCTAAAATCATGCTGTGGTGACTGTTAACGTGACTGACTAAGAACTTATTCCTCCATCAAATATAAGATACAATTCTGATTCTTCAAACTGTTTTAATGTACGCTATTTTCTATATTCATTTTTGTTATCATGCTTACAAAAAAATTCAACCTGACAGGTCAGACCTCAGTGGCATCTGTTGTGGTCTGAAAAGCGTGATTGATCAGTCTCTACAAACACTTAAGCAAGAAGCAGCCAAAGTCCAAAGACAATCTAAAATGTTCAGAAAGTCTGTAGATCTGTTAACAGATTCTGATGTAAAATGACAGGAATCTCTGGACTTTTTCCTTCTCAACTCGCCGTCTCCTTCCGTCTATCTCTGCCATTCGTTCTCATACCATACTTTGAGGTTGTTCCTGCTAATCACCCACACACAGTGCCACCATCATTAGGTTTTGAGGACTCACATTACCTTTGTGGCATTTAAAGCTTTACCATCGTCACGGTTCATTGGGAGGAAACATGGTAGCTCTCCTGTGGAGGCCAGATCATCCCGACTAGCAACCACACCGTCTGCCGCAGTAAAATCTCAGACAGCTTGTTTAATTACACGTCTGTCTACCTCTTGACAGATCATTAGTGTCTTTTATATGTCTGTAATAATGGGTTATTTGTTATCATTGGAAATGCGGATAATGTGAAATGTTCTTTGGAACGCTGTCAAGTGGGAACAGAAACATTTCAAGAGGCAAATGCCTCAGACCAAACCTTACTTTTTTCCTTCAAAGTTTTACTGTTTAGTGAAATGTGTTTTTGATCTCCATAATGCTGATTTTTAGCTGCATCATTGACTGTTGGATCTAAACAAACTTGCTGTCAGTGCTCTTATTCTAGCAGTCAGTTTGTTGGAGGGAAAATATAAAACTAAAACTAAAATAGGGATGTTTATTTATTCATTTGTATAGTTAATTCATCACCTCCATCATCATTAATTAACCAGTGAAGGAGCTCCAAGTCATGGGATCTCTCTTAACATCAATAATTGTTTTAAGACTTGGATCCAGCAGGTTCTGTAAATAATCATTTCCATCTTGTTCAGTTTGCATTCAGTCTCAAACATTGGGCTACATGAAACCAGCACATATGTGCCTGTAAACAGCTGGTATGATTCAAATTAAAATAGCTCTTCAATTTGCAGCTAATTCACAACATTCACAAAACATGAGCATCCGCTTTTAATGGATAGTTAGGGTTGCCTCTTCTTTCCTTTTGAGCGCAACAATGCCCACAGAGGATAATGTCTATCAATTTTACTAGAACTTCAACACATATCTATATATAGGATGGGGTAGTTATTTTATTTGATCAAGTTTATAAAGCTGATTTTTGGTGGATTTTTGCATGGCATATTAAATCATGTTTTGGAAAGCAATATTTTATAGGTTCAAGAAATGTTATTTAATGTTAATAAAGTGATTGTTGTCAAGGACAAACAAAACAAGTTTGCCTTTATCAAAGCAAAGATGGAGGTGAATTAGCTGGTTTGGATTGGTGAGATAATGTGAACTTTAGGCGTTTGGAGACTTAATAAGCAACTCTAAATAAGAGGAAAAAAACCCTAAGATTTAACGCTGAAATATAAAAAATTTTTCGAAACATCTATGGTGTTTGTACTGTCCCACAAAGGTGTTTTATGTGACCTAAAACTATTTTAAAATAATATTAAATAGTGGTTCATTACAGAAAACAACAAATAAAGTAAAATAACATTGCAGTAATATAACATTGCTTTTCAATGTCTTTAAAAGGCTAAACTGGGTTAGGTAGGTTTGAGTTTTAGTCAGTGACCATTAGTCTGTTTTTAATCTTAACCCTCCATCCATATTTGTATCCTTTACGGGTTATGGAAAATTTGGCTCAGAGACACAAGGCTGACCTTCTCCATCTGTAACATATTCCTCAGAGGTAAACAGTCCCAGGGACTGGATGAAACAACTTTAGGATTAACACCAACAAGTCATAATGATCAGTCTTTCTATTATTTTGTTCACATCCTGCTTTGGAAATTCTTATCATCTTATCATGCTGTGGTTTCTATAATAATAGTTTTTGAAGGAACTGGATCAGTCTCTTTTTGCTTTAAGTATCCACTTGACCTTAAAACCCCCCTAACGTCAGTCGAATCTAGGTTGTGTAGGATGTGGTTGAGAAAAATAAGTTGAATCCAGGGAGGCCTCACATGGCAGCTCCCAGGTCATAAAGGATCTGCTTGCCTCAGAACGGTGTCAGATCTTAAGGAGTCCATGCATTGACAGTTCCAGGCTTTGTGACAGAGATTATCAGATATTTTACAAACATTTTTTATGACATTGATCTTAAGACAACAGCGCCTTTGTAGTTTGCTTTGGCTCACTCTCACATGCACCATCCTCGACCTTTTTACTCAATTTGGGTGGATAGTCACAAAAGGCTCTACATCACATTAGCCAGCCGTTTAGCAGCATTGGTGTACATGTTGTCTTAAATCTCAGCTGGTGGCACACCTTAAGAAAAACATTCCTCTCTTTATTTTTAACAGTATCGACATTTGGGAGAGTGACAGATGAAAAGTGCAATCTCTTGTTTACAAGCGTATGGACGACATCTCCCCATATGCCTGAGGCAGAAAAAATATGACAGAAGAACCAGAAGGCGTGGACTTGGCATTACTCATCAATCCCAGGTATTTCTATTAATATCCTCCAATGATAGTGCAACTGAGCTGTGGGGACACGTTAGCTTTTGTTTCATCTGTTTTCGAGCGGTTTTAAAGGAATTTAGGGCATGAGGTGCACCTGGGGGCAAGACATATATTTGTCTGCCACCTTCTCAGAACTCTAAGCCTGTGAACATGTTTGTGTTCCATCTCAACTGTACTACTCTACTGATTAGTTTGATCTAAATTACCATTTTAAATTGTTCTTTAAACTATAAAGTTAGAATGTTGACAGAAAACATTATTTTGCCAAGTAATAAATCAGCAAATTGGTGAATTTGTTAAGTCATAAATTAACAACTTTGCATATTCCTTCTAAAATACATTTCGAAAGCAGATGAGCCTCAGCTGCAGAAAAGCATCGACTTGTTTAGCATTCTCAAAAATCAGAAAGACAACGTGATGATTGAAGCTCCATGCAGAAGCACATACCCGTGTTAAACTAATTCCAGATAATGAGGCTCTACACCGGTATGACAGCTTCTGCCTCCAGGCCTCTAAGTTCCATAAGCCTGATCGCTAAAATGGGTGGATGGCTGATGGGTGTTTGTGGACGGGAGTTTCAGCAACCGTTGCTATTATGGATTCTTTAACTGGTTTAGCCTGGTTGGAGGCACAAACCCATATAACCTTCACATAAATGTCATGATTTAACTTGCACTCTACCTCTCCTGTGAGGATTTAATTAAAACATTTTGTTCTCTATTTTCCTTAGTGTCCTTTTGCACATCTTGTCTGATGGAAAAAGAAACTATCTTGGATGAGAGGAAAACAAAATAATCTACTTTGAAATTGTCTGTAATTACTCAACAGAATTCAAACCTCTGATTTGTTGGACAATGGTGTAAAAGACATTCAGATACTTTGTCTTTTTCTGAGTTTAACTACAGGGAGTATGTCTCAAACATTTTTCTAATAGCTGAGGAGTAATTGATTTAACTTTAACAACTTGTTCTCTTCCATCCTAAAAGAACAGTGCAGCTGGATTTTATCTGCTTAAAGGTAATGTTGAAATTAAGTCCCTTAGAGAGCGTGACACAATAGTTATTACTAATTTACTGCTAATCACGTCATTACATAATCATCTGTCTCAACACCCCTATAAAAGCTAGTGTTTAATCAGCTGTATCATCCATAAAAAACAGGTGTGTTAATGCAAAGCTAAAATAAAAGACATATCAGCATGAACCTAAAGGGAGTAACTGTTGTTGACCATCAATGTTGGAGGGTCATAAGGTCATTTCCAAACTATCTGAAAGTGAGAATATTGTTGTAAAAATGAATGTTGTAAAAATTTTATAAAGCCAAAAATCATCCCAAGAGTGGACATCCGAGCACATTCAGCCCAAATTACACCATCTCCAATTTAGGCTCTAAACTTCTCAGTTAGAAAGTTAAAGGTCATCCCAGCATAGTTAGAAAACATTAATCACATATAACTGTTTGGAAAAGTTGAAGGAGAGAACCTCTTATCTTAAAAATAAAAAAGATGTCAATGGGAATCATGTTTGTAGAGCTGCACCTGAGTCATGGCCAAGCTTCATTGATCAATGTCCCTCTCCCAGATTGGAAAAACTTGTTGTAATACCAAAGATAGCAGTGGCACATCGGTGCAAACATATCAATCATAAACTCCTCTGTACACCAAACCAACATTTCAGACCCTCTATCCAAAAACTAACATTTGGACCAAACTGAGTCAATGATATAAAACACAGCATCTTATCCACAACAAAATGGCTTGACAAAAAAAACAAACTTTCAGTTGTGGGGATGGTCTACTTAAAGCCCAAATCCTAATCTAATGGATATGTTGTGGTGAGATGTTCAGATAGCTGTGCAGTAAACCTCAGTGACTTGAAGCAACAGTTGGATGTGGCTAAGATTCCTTCATAATCTCTTAAAAATATTTTGATTATACTGTCATTTTTCTTGATATGGATGCTTAAATTTGGGCAACAATTAAATATGCCCAAAATCAGTATAAAACCTTATAAATTGGTACCGCCATACCCTTTACGACAGTATGAGGGAGTCATCTTTAAAATTTGATCAGTTTATCTACTACACACTTTTCAGGTTATAGATATGCAAAGTTCTTTATTACATCCACCTTCAAATAAACCAGATATATAAGTAAAGCTGTATATATGTTTCTAGTAAATGTAGGTTTCAGTGTAAATAGTGTAATGGTGTAAACAGTAGAGGATTCCTAAGTGTATAAGGCCGGCACCTGTCTCAATCTTTCTGTCAGTCAAGCAGTGAACACGACTGCCAAGAGCCAGAAGCCCGCCATACCGAATTTAGATTTCTAGTTTTTTGGCTTCTGTCCCGATGGCGGCTTTGAACAGAAGTATTTTCTCTCACCTGGGGACCAAAGAGATTAGCTTGGTCCCAGGCAAGCTTTATGATTCAGTGGGAGATCTGTTCAGGAGCAATATGATAGGCATGGTTAATCTATGCTTTAATATTTCATTTGTGGCAAGATTGGAAAATAACTTCAGAATTTATTGGAATTACACAAAGAATATTATAGATATTATTTGGAGGTGGCTGATAAAATGTAGACTCACTGAAAGGTGAGAATGAACAACCGTTAATTTTTATTTGAAGGTGTTGTTGAAAGAGGTATGTGGAGGAGATTTGACATTTTTATAACTGTAAGTCCAAATGTTTTGACTTGCATAAGCTTCACATAACGTTCTCTATACTTTGTCAGTAACTGACGGGTATTAACAAGTTGTGATGTAGAGCTCTTAATGGCAGTCACTCTGTGGCTCTCCTCTGCACAAGCTGCAGGTTCTGTTTGACAAGCGCGACTCGTCCAAGCTGTTCACAGTTCGCTGTGTTTTTACAAGATCACAAATCTCCCCTAAGCTCTCTTTTTACTGTTTTTGTGACTGTTTGACTTCGGAGAGCAGAGATGGGTGTACGTGTGCATGCTCACACGTGTGCATGACTCAGTGAAGATTGTTCACTGACGTTTGGATGAAACATGTTGGCGTGATCAGCGACTCAGCAGGTTTTCTTTTTTTTTTTTTCATTGAGGTCAGGGAGTTCGTGGAGGGAAAACATTGTAACAAATGAGTGACTCTAATCTTGGCGACTTTCCCAAAGATTATTTTTAACAGGTACTAGTAAACACAATCGTATGACTCTGGGTTTGGCCTCTTTACACTGACTTCAGCTGGTGAGCATGCTACTCAACTTGTACACCAACGTTATAGAAGATTCGACGGTTGACCATGCTCACTCTGTGTTTTTAAGTCAAGGTTAAGAGTCAGGGTGTTATGATTCATCTTCATCTCTGCCATGTTTTTTTGTTTTGTTATTATTTTTTGTCGTTGTTTGTAGATGTTAAACATATATTTTTGTGTCACATGGATACAGAAAAATGATCAACTATCATGACTATTAAGGGGCCTTTTGGACCATCCGCAACGACTCTTGTTGGTTCTGAAAAAAAAACTGTGTGTCACTAATTTGGCTTTTTATTAGCAAAAAATACTCTCATAAACACATAATCTGTCAAATTCTAACAATAAGTGCATCAAAAACAAAAGCATTCCCCATAGCTTTGAATTATTTGTTTTTAGATACATAGGAAGCAGTGCACCAGCTGAAAGACACTGTGTTGTGTTCAGATCTTTGGTCATTCTCAGCTTGTAACTTCTGAGCATCAATAAAAACAGAATTGTGTGTTTTCTTTGTCCCCCATAATTATGGCAGGATTTTGCCTTTATCACATTTATGATACTCCACTGCTTCTGTTGTAACTCAGGTTTAATGAGTGGGGCACAGGCTATTTGTTAGTCACATAGTGCACCAGTAGCTAGGTGTGACTCTCACACACTCATGTTTTAAGGATAAACATAATAAGTACAGGTTTTGTATTTTCTCTTTTTTTTTAATTGAACATATTGAATTTTCAGAACAGATCTATTCCAAGAGTACTGGTTTTAAATACCTAGATTATATGTAATTTATTTTTGTCTTTTGGTGTGACACTACATGCTCTAATTTATTTATTTTATTTTATTTAGTCCAATTAAATTTTAAAAATACTATTTTGATCCCAAATTAACGTTAAATGTTGTTGTAAGTCATAGATTTATTTTAACAAGTTGTTTTAGAAGTTAATAGCTGTAGGAAGGAAGGATTTTCTATATCTATTTTGCACAAGAACTGGAGAAGCCTCTGACAGAAGACAGTTATTGTTTAACAGTCTTCTAAAGCGATGCTCACTATTATCCATAATGTTCGTCATTTTATGAAGAAATCTTCTTTGTGAAATCAACTCCAAAGGTTCTAGAGGAGTTCCTAGAACAGATTTCGCCTTCTTAATCAGCTTGTTTAGCTTTTGCTCCTATGCTCCCTGCAGATGATGGCAGATGAGATACATTGCATCAGATTTAGGTTGCAGAGGCACTTTTGAGCGTGCAGCCATCCATGGGAGAGGGCGCCAGACAGGAACTCGAGCACCAGTTTTGTGAGTTCCTGAGCATGCATGGTAGGAACCAACTTCCTCTTCAATATTTGAACATATAAATGACCCACATCACCATCAAACCCAAATACGATGTGAATTTAAGAGATCCATGTCGTGCACAAGCCATTGCCTTGTCTCTTCCTCCAGACGGTGGGTGATGCTCTCCTGTGACCTTTTGTATCAGACAGACAGTCTGTATAGTCAGGGCAATACAGAGACACACAATGATATACAACCATGCACACATACACACTCGCAAATAGGGCCAATTTAGAGAAGACAGTTAACCTAACAGTCGTGTTTTTGGTCTGTGGGAGGAAGCCAGAGTACCCAGAGTGGGCTTTTCCATTGCAGCAGCTCCATGCCGGTTCTGGTGCCGGAACCTGTTTCAGCACGGGTTGCGCGGTTTTCGATTACACAAG
>JAUZNJ010030442.1:0-14784 GCA_034780135.1 Jordanella pulchra
ACCTGTCCAGGGTGTACCCCGCCTCTCGCCTGAAACGCAGCTGGAGATAGGCACCAGCAACACTCCCGACCCCATAAGGGACAAGGGTGTAAAGAAAATGGATGGATGGAATAGTTAGAGGAATAATTTGTGCATATGTTAGTATCTGCAGGCGTCCAGCTCTATTACAACCTCATTAGCACAGCATAGATGACCAATGAATCTCTGGTCTAAAACAGAAAAGACCAATTACAGCACCAGATTACCAATTACACTAAAGTTAGCCATAATGCAACAGTGCTTTTCTGTAAAAATAGTCAAGATTATAGCCACAACAGGAGAGATGTTTTAATGATGTGCTTAATTAATTCCTGAATGAGCGAGAGATATCTTAAAAATTTCAAGAAGTAGCTGCTCTAAGAGCTGTTCTTTTATGGAAAATGAAGTTATCTGCTATCTGATTGGTTCTAACCGTTTCTGCACACTCTGTTAGTCCCGCCTTTAAAACCGGCTCTACCAGCTCCTTTCCAAACTGATACGCCTTGAGCTTGATGCACATATGGAGTATAAAAGCTGCAAACGTTTTGACCGCACGAAAATGAGATCCGTGGACACGTCTTCTGCTTTTTTATTCTGTGCCTAATATTCTTGCCGACTTTAGGGTAGGCTGTACGACAGACCGCAAGCTTAGAATAGCACACATTTTAAAGTAGAGAACACAGCTGTTTCCACCATTTTCAAAGCCTTTAAGAGTCATCAGAGAATGATTTTATTTTATAGATTTTTTTCACAATCTGTGTATTTTAGTAATATGTATGGGCTAAATCCTAAGTTGTCTCTAGATTTTTTTAGTTTTGAACCCTCACTGGTAGGAGCTGTAGCTTTTCCACCATGTTTTCCCGTTTAGTTTCAAATATTCCTAGGTACGTGGTGGTAAAAATCCATCTGGGAGAGGAGCCTAAAAATTAACTGATGTAATTTGGTACCTCTTGAATCCATCAAGCACAAACCAGGCTAAAGGGAAAACAGGAGGTACTGGCTTTTAGTCAAGCTGCACCCTCTTTATTGCTCGCTCTAAACATCTTCTCCCACTTTTACTCAAAATTTTATTTTAGGTTGATGTTTGGAAATGTTAAGATATTGGCTGCATTTATTTATTTTGCTTTGACAGGGTCTCAGGTCGAGCCGTAAGGTTTAGGTCCAGATTCTAATCAAATGCAGGAAGGAGACAGTTCATTTGACAGAGGGGAAAAACAAACATTGCATGATGAAGTGTTTGAACGGCTTAGGCTGCTGATCACATGTCAGAAATGTTCAGACTACTTAAACATATCTAAGAAAAACAGGAAGTTAGGAGAACTGGGGTCATGTACAAACCATTGATGTCTACTGCTCACGTGCATGTCATTAGATAGATCGCTGGACATGTCATTTAATAAAGTAAAGAGTGGAGGTTGAGAAATGCTGTCTTATTGACAGCCATTTGTGTGTCCTTGTGGTTGTTTCTGTGTCATAAGGAGGTTTCGAATCTGACAGGAAACCTAACAAGGGTTATGCTCTCTTGCAAAAGCCTTTGACACATTACAAAACCCACTGTATTCATTTATGAAGTTATGGTATAGATCAGCACAAAGTGATTTATAACTCTGTAGTAGAAGAAACATTACACATGTTTTAACCTTTAAAAAAAACAAAATAAATCTATGTGGTATTTTTTACCTTTGTTTACTCTGCTTTCTAAAGCCATCTTATTATTAAACAGAATGCAAAATTTGTCATCTGAACATCTGAGGTTTGTTAGAGAACTTTCGGAACACATACAGGCCGATACCTGTAAGGTTGATTCATAAGTTCATTCAGTTGTCATTCCTTGAGGTCTTGTAGCATATATGCATTGGTACTTCCCTCCATTTTTTATCTGTTTTTAAAGGACCAGTATCATATAAAATGAAATATTTTATGCTTTATAAAATGTTATAACATTCATCAAGAACATACTCATACTATACTTTTGGTCATTAATGAAAGCCTGTTGCAGAAGAAAAATGGCTGGTTCTTCTTCTCTTCATTATTGGAAGATTCGCAAACAACCTTTAGGTGCATACTGCCACTTACTGTACAAGAATGTTTATTGTATAACAGTAATAAGTAAATATCTGCTGACTAATTAAGCTTTACTAAAATAATGACTGAAGGAAGTTTGGGTACAAATAAGCATCACAATTTTAAGATTTTTTGTTGTAAAATAATCACATTTGTGTTGATGTATAATATAAAACATGAATAAGAGGACAACTTCTGGTTCTGACATGACAAAATACATAATTTCAAGGGTTATGACCACGTTTCCAAGGCACTGTATCTCAATGTGGAGTTAAGTTTGGGGCAAGAATTCAGGCACTGGTAATAAACTGTAATATTCTTTAACCATTTCTTTTGAATCTGGATTTTACTATTAAGACTTTGGAATAACAAGCTGTTAATTTGCTACCTAGAAGTGATAGTAGAGGGCAGGGTTAGTGAAACTGCTCTGTCCCCAGTCTAAACCCTCTGTGGGTCTCTGATTGGTCGGCTGGCCTTTGTACCAGGTGGATCACATATCTAGTGTTGCAGGAAAAATGAGGAAGAGTTAGGATGAAAACTCCAGGTCTGCCAGCAATGGACTCAAATTTACTAATGTGGCACAGAGGGGGCTGCATTGTGTCTATAGATGGTATCTTTATGCACTGTGTGTGCACTTTTGTAAGTGGTTGTGTACTGACAAAGTGCTAGTACTGCACTTTGTTTTTTTTCTCCTCTTTGCATTTTCTGTCTGTTTTCTAAACCATAGACAGGAAATGTAACAGTGGGTGCTTTTAGAGACAGTTGACCACAGAAGCAAAGAGACACAGATATGAACAAGCAGCCAGTCAGGAGCAGGTATTTAGCAGCCATTAGCCTCTCCTTATCCTGAATAGCAGCTGTCACAGTGCTTATCTCCATATGTTTGAAAAGTGCCAGGACATCTTAAATCTGTCTGCACAGAAGGTCCAAAAGGAAGACATCAAAGAGGATAAGTTTTAATAATCACCTCTTTAATAGTCACCTGCAATGAAGATGTTAGAGCTATATGTTGATCGTTGTGTCGTCATCAATATGATCATAATATTCAAATCACCAAACGGCACAAATTCAAATGTGGAAGATATGCATGTCTGAACATTTACCACCACATTTAACGTAATTATCCAAATCGGAAACTAAACTGTTTCTCAGTTTTGTGTCTTTTTCAGTACGTTTGAAAGTAACTAAACATAACTGAATGATGTTAATGAAGAAATAAAATCTTTAGAGGCCGGCATATACAAATGCATCGGGAGGCCAGACAATTTTTAAACAATTAAACCAAATTGAAAAACGGGGGCACTTTTTATTTGAATGCCTAGTGGTCTTTATTTTCTAAAGTAGGCAGACCGGAAATGAGACTAGAAACATGCAGAAAAGGTCACCAGGTCGGGACTCATTGGACAACTGCATCAAGGACCAAAGTCTCTGTACATGGCATGTGTGCTTAACGCCTGGCCACCACTAAAAAACCGTAATAAAAAACAAATGTGTCCAAGTTTTATTTTTCTCTTGTTTTGTTGAAATCTGTTGTAATGCATTATCTGATCTTATACGCAACATCTATTGTTACATCCCTATTTATTATTTAATCCATTTAATCATTAAATCATATCAAGTTTGATTAGTTGTAATTTTAGTCTATTTTGTTGTGCACAAATTAATTTCCTATAAACTGACTCCATCTTTCACTGGCCTTTTTTCTGATATCTGGCATTTCTTTATGTACATCGACTTTTACCAAACAATAAGGGTCAAGATCTTCATACGTAATACAAAACCAGCAGACTAAACTGGGACACATGGTCTATTGTGTCCTGGTAAAAAGCAAAATGTTCTAATTTTTCCACTACATCTGCTTCCCACCAGCATTCCTCACTATGAACATTGATGTGAATGAATGCATTGATATTACTGACGTAACAAGAGTTGGGAGCTGCATGCTGACAGCACGCTCTGATGTTTATGGATGAGGTTCTTGGAATATACACAGGGGAATGAATAGGTGCTGTGGTAGAAGGTCAGCTGAGTGCTGGTTGAATAGACAACTCGGTCAGCTCTCAAGGTATCATTACTGTTTATGTCACTAATTACAATAATAACGGAGTACAAGGAGTATTTTTTTTAGTATTTCCAATTATATTTAAAAGAGTCACTGTCTACTTTCAAACAAAATACAACAGTACATTATTTTATCACATCTACTGTTAGGCTAATACATTTTCTTTACTAATTAATACAATTTGTACCTCAAACCCACCAGCTGTGTTTGTGAATCATATATGAGCTAATCTGAGTAAAAACATCTTTGGTGTAAAAACTGGTGACCAAATAACAGGGATAGGTTAGGGAAACTATCGGCCACAGCTTCAAATAAAACAAAGAATAAAAACTTTAAAAGCTATTTTTAAAAATCTGTTTTTATTTAGTAAGGGAATAAAAGATAGGCAAACCAACCTAGGTCTATGTCAGGGATGTAGAATCCAGTCCTCGAGGGAATACGTCCTGCATCTTTTAGATCCGTTTCTGCTTTAAAACGCCTGAATCAAATAATTAGGTCCTTTGCAGGACTGTGGAGAAGATGACTTCAAATGAGGAGGTGATTAAGTCATTTGATTCAGGTGTGTTGGAATAGGGAGATAGATTAAAGTTGCAGGATACCCGCTCTCAACGACTTAAGTTTAACGTCCTTAGCCAATAAGAAACATTAATTTCGCCACTTGTTAAATCCTTAATTTTTAAAAGCAGAGTTCAGTTTCTCAAGCCAGACCCAAGCAGTGTTGCGGTCAGACCTTTAGAATAAAGAAATCACCTTAATAGTGCGACATTACGAGATTTAGTATGGGTAGAATTTTTTGGTTACTAAGAACATGATGACCTCAAGAAATCCCAAAACAGATCAGAAAGAGAGTAAATTGCATCAAAAAAGGGTTAAGAAGCTATTTTGAAGATTTTGGGGCTCTAGTGAACCACAAGAAGAGCCATTATGCACCAATGTAGAAAACATGAAACTGTCCTGAACATTATCATACAATGTTACAAGAGTGCGTCACTGACCTAAACAGGAAGTCACAATAATGCCAACCAATCCACTGCAGGCCTCACTTCCCTCAGTAAGTTTTTATGATTCAACAGTTGGAAAGAGACTGGGCAAAAAAGTGGCATCATGGGAGATTTCCAGGATGTTTGCTGAAAAGCTTAAGACATCTGTCTATCTGTTGTAAATGGCTGCCTAACATTGCAAGGATGTATGAAGGTACATTTTGGACAAGTCAAACACAGGAACGGAGAAACAGACAGGACCAGTTTCAATTCAAACTATGACTCCAATCTGGTCTCTTATTTCTATGACATCCATAAATAACATATTCCTACTAATGCAAATTAATCACAAATATTTAACATAGAGTAGAGCTTATATTTACCTTTAGTTTGAGTTAAATCTTAGGTTTTTAATACTCCAAATAAAGGAAAGGACTGCTTTGTTTTCTCCAAACTGAAAGATTAGAAAATCATGCTAGTGTTTTCTAGGTAGTATTTCACAGGCATGACAGTTTATGTCTGATTTTAAATGGAGATGCATGTGTCATATATCAATGCAGCAGTCAGTCTCCAGCAGAGGTGAAAGGGCAATCGGGCAGAAATAGCAACAACAACCACAATCCCTAAGCTTAAAAACCTTTTATTTCTTAAAATGGAACAATTAGGTTTGTATCATTGAAAGTAATTCTATATTATTAGTCTTAAAATAAAGCTGATTTGGAAAGTAATATCAGTAAGATTGTAAAAATGTCCTTAACTAACACCCAGAAACAGATCCAAAAGGTCCTGCCTAAGAAAGATGAAAACAATTACTATTTAGAATCAACTGATCGTTGTTTCCTCTTCTCCTCTCAGCTCTTATTTACAGTGGTGGCTGGCATCACATCCCGATCTTTGACCACATCTACCACAGATGACCAGCCACTCCTCTCTCCACGCCACTATCAGCACACAGACCAGGACTCAGGCACTGAGGTGGTCTGTGATAAGTGCCCGGCAGGCACCTATGTTTCTGTCCATTGCTCATCAAAAATGGTAAGGGAGTGCAGCCCATGTCCTGAGGGTACCTTCACACGAGGTGAGAATGGTGTACAGCAATGCCACCACTGTCGGGATCCCTGTCCTACAGGCTTCATTGAGAAGTTGCCTTGCACGGCCACCCAAGACCGAGTCTGCACCTGTCCACCCAACAGATTTCTTTCAAGGGACAGTGGTGTAGAGTGTAGACCCCACTCACGGTGCCCTCCTGGGACCAGGGTGAAAAAGCGGGGCACTGAAACTGAGGATGTTCTCTGTAAGCCATGCAGCAAGGGGACATTTTCCCATGTGGAATCCAGTGCTACGAGTTGCAGAAATCACACTGATTGCCAAGCTCTGGGACTGCTGCTGTTGAAACCAGGAACAAGACAGACAGATAATGTCTGTGGACCTCCTTCTAGCACTTTATCAACTGTCTCACCAACCACTCCACTGGGGCCTGCACAGGCTGCGTTTGTAAAGGGATCTATGATGTCCTCGATCTCTCCATCAGTGAATGGGCCTGCACAAAAAGGTGAGACTGGGAAATCTGAGTTTTCAGCCACCCATTATGCACTTCTCTTTTTGGTGAAAACTTCCAAAATTTCCAAAAGGGAACATTTTGTAATTTCTCTGTCTCATTAACAACAAAGACAAGAGGAAAATGTTCATGCAAATTTGTTGAAAACACTTGAGCCTGTGGGGTTTGAACCATATGAACTCAGATCTTTAATTTTCAAAACAAAACAAAATTAAATCCCATTTATTGTTCATGTCTCTTTAAAGGTAAAATACCCTGGGGTAGAAATATCTATCCCTTTAGATTAATTACAAATATTTTTACAGTGCCCTAAATAAGGTCTAGTTCAGACAGATGACTTTGGAAGTCAAGAGTGTTGTAAAAAGTCCAACTGTGTGTAATCCTTTAAAAACCCAGCTGTTTTTTAAAGAACTCCAAAGTTTCTTGAAGAATATTAGTAAACGAGAAGGTTGGGGAAGCAAGATTATAAAAACATTGGCTTAAAGCTCCAAACAGCTGAAGGGACTGTAGAAGCCTCAAAACTGGTGTTAAGATTCATATTCCAGTAGGCAATAATACCTTGGAGTGGTTTAAATCAAGGCATATTGGTGTTTTAGAATGGCCCATTCCAAGTCTAAACCTGAACCCTTCCTAAAATTGTTTTCTTAGAACTAGAAATAAATGCTCAAATGTACTCTCCATAAATTCCGAATGAGCTGAAGCTCATTTAGGCACTATATTTGAGTCAATCCTTTAAATTAAACCTAGATAAAATACATAAGATACCAAAATAGTTAGCACTGACTTATAATTACTCCTTTAAATTTCTAGTTTCTCATGTTTATCTACAGCTGTTTGTTAAAAAAATTGTTGGTGTGACATTTGGGACAAAGCTGTGATTCAGAGGTGCCTTTTATAAAGAAAAAAATCTTACAATAAATATCAAATATTGGGACTAGCTTAGAAAATATAGAGATATTTTTGATTCGTATGCCCCTCATCTTATCCCAACTGGGAATTATGAAAGGATATCTGTTGGCATGGAAACAGCTGGCTGCCGCTTTATGTTCGGAATACCCCTTTTATTTTTCTCCTTTCTGCTAAAACACTCTTGTTAATTCCCCTAGTTTATTTCCAGTATGGCTGAACCCTCTGTCACCCCTTTAACTTTTTTTACGTCATACTTGTCTCAGCCAGCCAGGCAGTCATTTCTCAGAGTCAACCATCCATATAGCCAGCATACCACTCCCTCCCACTAAGCCCCCCACAGCAGTAATACTGTCACTGCTGTTTGTGTTGGCAGCGGATCGATGGCCTTTGAGCCAGTTAATTTGACACCGTCTGAGCTGTTGGAACGTTGGTGAAGTGGGGGGCTGGTGGTTAGGGGGTGTTACATACTCAGGGCTGGTTTTTTTACACCTGCTATTCTCTGTTTGTAGAGGAGGGGGCTGCTATTGTGATTGTGCAAGAAAAAGAAGCAGAGATTGAACTGTAAAGTTTGTTTAGAAGAGATTTGTTTGCATTTATTTGTTTTTCTGTAACTAAGTTTGTACAGAGTGTTGCATCAGATTTTACATAAAAAAAGAAAGGTTGCATTGTTTAAATCAACCTTGTTCTGCAGCTGAAATATAATGGGTGCTTAAGGGTGTCTGTAATCCATTAATTTGTATTTACGTTATCTGTTACATGGATAAACAAATAGTTGTGAATCAAAAAACATATATTGTGTCTCTTAAAACTTACATATAGAGATTTTGTGCCCCCCATTGTTAACCAAAAATCATTTGACAAAGTGATCTAAACAAACATATTCAAGTGGAGGGTGTTTTTCTACTGTGTGGTTTCTAATGTTCCAAGCTGGTTCAGTAAATGGCCAAAGCCAAGAAACTAACTTCCAACATTTAAAGACAAATTCAACCTCAACATCACAATACTTTATGTAAACTCCTGTGATGTTGCGTTAACCTTTAAAGCAGAGCTTGCCAAACCTTTCTGTTTCTGAGCCAAAAAATAGAACCAGAATGGAGTTATGACCCAAAGTATTTGTTAGAATACAAATACTTTAAAATACTTTAGCTATTTTAAAGTGACACTTTTATATCTGTTAGGTTCATTCACTTAAGAATTAAAAGAGGACACAAGAATGAGAGATTATCTTTACCTGCAGATTAGAACCACAGAGCTGACTTTGATATGTTCTGAATATCTTTTATCACTTAAATATTATCCTTTATTATTTTTATTGCTTAGTTTAATTTCTTTAGAGGTGCTTAGGTCCCTATACTTCTGATCCTCGACCCCAAGGGGGGCCATGACCCCAACTTTGGGAATAAATGCTTTAAAGCATCATAACATTTTAAAGATTCGGTTATTCACTCTTCAGCTTACCATTATTCATACAAGAACTGTATCTATGAAAGACGTACTGGGCACAGAATATGTGAAGTTTTACAGAATGACTAAATTCATCTCTCTTTTTACACCAGATCATCTTAAGCTCAGGTACTGACTTTTAAACCTTTTCTGGTACTGTTGTCAGTAGCTGTTCACCCTGGAACATCATTGGAGCCTCGAATCTCCTTCCAGTGTGAATTATCAGCTCTTTAATCTTTATAGGTCAAAAATTACACTTCAAATATGACATACACCTCACTAATATATAGACAAATGTTCTTTTGCAGGTTGCAGAGAAAATAATTACAACCCTTAACATGTTGATGTAAATCTGGATATTTGAGCAAAGCTCCTAACAGGATCTGTAGAACTGATTTTAAATAGTTTGTTTTCTTTGCCAGGCCTGATTTTTAATTATAGTCCACACATTTTCAAAAGGATTGAGGTTGGGGTTTGTTCCAGCTTAATGTGTTGACGTATGTTTGCAACAATTGTACTTTTGGATGATCAGTTATATTCAGTCTTTTACCATTTAACACGCACCCACAATTAGTGGAAAGAACATTGGTTAGGATGGTCAGTCAGAAACTCCAAATGTGCAAGTGCATCATAGCCACCACTGTCATTGTCCGTAAGCTAATTCATAGAACCCAGAAGTGGTGAGTGCAAGGACCACTGCATCACAATCAACAGCTTCAAGCAGTTATCCATGTGGACAATGAGAATGCTGTGTGGAGAAATGATTGACGGTCAGATGAAACAAAAATGGAGCAGGCTCAAACTTTTTATCAAGTTTGCCTTTAAGAATATGCAAAACATTTGCTGTATAATGTTAGTATGGAAAAATAAGTCTTAGCAGGATAAATTAATGAAGAACTTAAGACAATCCTGAAAATAAACAGTATTCTAACAAGGTAGTGATGAAAAAGTCCCAGAAATATGTGGATAAAGCAAACATGTTTAAGAAAGGCCACCAACCTAAGGTTTGTTGAAATTATATGAACTATCCTTGTAATCCAGGTTGGTATCAGGAAACTCATATTTGAATACAAACTACATTATATAAGACTGTATCTATAGTTTTGACCCTGAGCTGATATAAGAAAATCTACAACAAATCATAACTTCATTCTCTTGTTCTTACTTTATAAAGTTGAAGATTATGTTATTTCACCCTGGAACAAGATAAACCATTAAAATCCAATCATTAATATATCTTTATGCTAATGGTGGTTGCAGCTTTAACTACAAGAGTAATCCGGCAGCAAAACAAATAACTCAGATTACAGCGAAACAGTTTGATAGATTTTTCCTTAATATACATAGTTTCATGTTTTCCCCTGAAGACAAATGTGATGTGTCAATAGATTTTATTTGGACTGAAATACCTCAGCTTTATCCTTTGGATACATAAATCTGAAGCTAAGCAATGGTCCAATAAATGTGCAATGACGGTTTCCAAAGAGAAGAGGACGACAACCAAAAAGCCATTTCATTTGACATCTGTATTAGGCTATGATACATTATGATGCCATATTCCTGTTTTTCATTAAAACTCTGCTCTTTCAAACTGATAGTTATCATTGGGCGTCAAAACGTTGGCCTCCTTTTGGGGATTATACTAACATTGGTTATATTCTACTGATGAAAGGATAAAAAGAATTATTACACATCCAAATGACAATTTGGAGATTATACAACACAGATCCCATCAGCATTGAAGGCACACAAGCACAGAAAGCAGCAGGGAGTTGCCAGAGATAGCATTGATAATCAATGTTAGGGAGTGACGCACTAACATCGACAGAGCGGTTCTCTTTCCATGCCTGGAGAATTTGGCAGCTGTTGTTTACGTTGACTGTAACACCACAGTGTTCCAGATGCCCTTCAGTCAATCTCTGCATCCAGCTGATGCAGAGATTTTATTGGCTGTAAAGTGTTTGCCAGGACAACTTTTCAAACTGTTCTTTTGGACTCCGGAAATCCTGATTTGGTATTCCTTGGCTTAAATTTAGTAAAGAAGCTGATAGGGTGGTCTTAAGCATTGGACTAAACATGACTGGGTAGAGCATAGTTTGGGCTAGAGCAAAGCAGTGGTAGAGGACAGAGATTAGAAAAATTTGTACTTGAGGGAGTAAAAACACATTTAAATGGTTGTGTTCAGTTCGTCCCTGACTTCCTAATTAATTGATATTCGACTTCTATATTGAATTATGCTTGTATTTTTCTATGCAGCAACATACTGTAGCATCAGCTTTTTTATATATATTATTTTATGTAGATGCACCTGTTCAACTGTTTAATAACACAGATAGTGACTCAGCCTATCCCTTTACACAAATATGTTTAGGGATCAGAGTGGATAAAAATAAAATTTAAAAATCTGATTTGGACATTTTTCCCACTTGTGTAGGTCAGAAGTCAATGGAGAATGGCCAGAACTGGTTTACCACAAGATAAGGCTGTCAGTACTTCTAATAACCAATTCATAAGATAGACGTACAGTATGTCCAATATACAATCTTTGATCGAACATCATGCAGGACTTTAAAGTAAATGGACTACAAAGGCAGAAGACCACTGACTGCCATTCCCACCAAATATAAACAAGAGTGTGAGGGTAAAAATTACTTACTCTCAATAACTGAACAGTAAAAGATTTGGAAAAAAACGGAGTATTGTTGCTAAATCATCTTCTCCTCATGACCACTGTATACCAATTCTCTGATGGCTACTTCCACTGTGTCATGGAGCTCAAACTGGCTTCCTGAACATGACAATGCATTTTTTGTAAATATATGTCCTTTGCTGTCAAGAGTTTAAATCAGCAGAACAGCTTTGGTACCTAGTAGAAAAAGAAAACACATGCATGATGTTATTACCTTAATATGTATACCAAACGTGCTCAACAATGTTTGGGGTATCTTTTAATTTCGTGTCATCAAGAATTAAAGCATCTGGTTGCAGTTGACTGTACTCATGAATGAAGCTTGCTCTTATACCTGTAGAGTGGCAGACCTGACTTGTAACTGTGGGAAGTATATGTTCTATCTTAGGGGTGTCAACGTGGTTCCAGAGAGGGCTGTGTGGCTGCTGGTTTTCTTTTCAACCAAGCAGTAGCACACCAGGCTCCATTCATCCCATCAAGTCATCAGGTTAAGACTAGACTCACCTTAATGAGATGAATGGAGTCTGGGGTGCTACTCCTCGGGTGGAAAGAAAACCAGCAGCCACACGGCCCTTTTTGGAACCACTTTGACACCTGTGTATCTGAATAAATGAAAACAATAGGGAGGTGCCTAAAGGAGGAAGAAGCTTCTACAGGTTTCTAGGGTTTGCACTCTAGATGTCTTGCATGGATTAGTATGAGGCTTCCCTTCTGTGACACCTTCTGTTTTCATAGTTAGGGTAAGCAGTTGACTGAGTTTAATGCTTTAATTCTTCACCTTATTACCTTATCTTTTTTCTGTCTAATCCAATGTCTACCATCACAGGTCCATCAGCAGCCATTCAACTAAGGGAACCAATAGGTGGGGGAAACAGAGGAGAGGAGCTAATGGTCGCACATTCAGGAAGCTCCATCCGACCAAATCAGGAAACCTCATGGACTTCCATGTCCACAGCTCAAAAACAAACTGTTGATCAAAAACAAGAGCTGGGAGAGCCTATTGCTGGGTCTGAGCCAAATAAGCCAAGAATGGAGGGTCCAGAAAGCCCAGAAATAATCAGAGTTGTAACTGGTATCAGCAATGAGGCTAATGCTGGAAATGTGAATCCAGCCTCCAGCTACTACAGGCCCAATCGCAGAGGTTCCCCAAGGCCAACCATGCACGATCACTTTGACATCAATGAACACCTCCCCTGGATGATAGTCCTGCTGCTCCTGTTGGTGCTGGTCGTTATTGTTATGTGCAGCGTCAAGAGGAGTTCTCGGGTGTTAAAGAAAGGCCCCATGCAAGACCCAAGTAGCATCATGGAGAAGGCAATTCAGAAGAAACCATCTGTGCCTAAAACACAGGCCAGAGAGAAGTGGATCTACTACTACTCCAATGGCCAGGGTAAGGTTACAGCTTATTCTCTGATTGTGCTACATTTATGGCCCATATTTTCTGTCACACACAATGGACAAGATTTGCCCCCTAAAAGGGATTTTTTTCTTAGTGCTGGGGAACATGTTGAACAAGTATTGACCGTTTTGGGAATCTCAAAATTGATGCCTTTAATTGCGTGATATTGTCAGCTTTCATAAATAAATATTGAATTGTTGTTACACGCTTACTGGTATAATGACATGCATTGGTTCTACTGGGGTCTGCTGATGTTGAACCCTCTGTTGATGTGTAAGAGCTACTGTTAACTTCTAATCCAATCAATTGTACCCCCAAGCACATGGTGTACAGGATGATGGTTACACAAATGAGGATGTGACCCCGTTGTACTGTCACCCTTCTGTTGTGTTGTGTCAGCAGCTACGCTTAGGTTCACTTTCAGATCTCAGTTCTCTTATTTCACTCTTGAATGCACCTACTTTTCTGTTTTGTCTCTTTATCTCTATTTTGTTCCCTTTAAAATGTCTTCCCTATTCTATTTTGGCTTATTTCCTTTCTAGTTTTTTACTTATTTTATCTCGTATGCCCTTGTTCTCTTTTTTTCTTCTCTTTCTGTACTACACACTATTCTGTCATTCTTTCAATTCCCATTTGAATTCACTGTTTATTTTCTAACATTAAAAAACAATATGCTGTCTAAACTCGGCTGCATTCTGTCAACAGGTGTGAAACAAGTTTTCTCCACCTCTAAGCTCTCAGTTTCCCACTGAAACAAAGCGATGACAAAAAAACAAAACTCAAGGGACATCTCTTGTTTGAGTTGCTTGTGTTTCAATGTAGAAAACGTGTGTGTGTTGAAGAGATGAGCCTGAGCCACCCGCCTCTCTCTGCTCCCTCAGTGACAGCCCAGAGAGAACTGGAATAATCAGGTTTCAGCTGAACCAGGATTGTTGTTTGGTTGGCAAGGCTCATTATTGGGTCAGTCGGGTCTCTAACGGGACAACAAAGAGATATATGGAGTGAAGGAAATGAAGAGAATGTGCAAAACCGTACAGTAGTATAGTGTTTGTATCTGTGTGTGCTATTGTTGTGGGTCCATGATAGAAGCATTGCTTTAAAACTATTTAAAGCTGCCTGATAAGATGTATAACGTTTGAAAAAACTTGCTTTGCTAGAGAGAAAAAAGGTTGTTATTGACCACGTGGCATGTTTTCAATCAAAGCTAAGTATTAAAGTAGCATAGCACAAGTTTTTGCATAAGTTTTCCCTCTGAAGACAAACTGAACACCACCACTGCAATCAACTAAAGGAAAATGACCCAAGTCTTTTCTTTCAAGTAATAATGTAATCCTAGGTAAAAAGTTAAAAATATAGCATTTATGCTGCATTCACACTGCATAAGTTTGAACCTCTGAAAGGCTTCCAATGCCTTGTGTTGCTGTGTCAAGGATCAAGGATCAAGGATCAGTGATTGCAGAAAAATGCAGTCCCATGGCTTTTTATGTAAACTCTGTTATGTAATATCTGTTATTCTTTATATATGTAAAATAAAAAAAGTCAATCAATCACTCTCTCACCATTTTAGGGTGGTATCTGTATCATCCTCCAGCTTGGGTCTTCTACCAGAGACCTGGGAGTTTGAGGGTTCCCAGCAGTATCTTAGCTGTTCCTAGGACTGCG
>JAUZNJ010030443.1:0-14783 GCA_034780135.1 Jordanella pulchra
CAGTGAAAAGTTCTTGGCACATTTCATCAGCTGTAAAATGGTAATGCTATGAAATGATATACAATTTATGTCTGCATGTCATTATCTTATGGCTTCTGTTGACACAGCAGGCCTGTTTCTTAAAGAAGGTTTAACAAACTCAGACTCATATCCTCAACTATGACTTGATCGAGCCCAAGGTTAGAAGCTCTGAGTTTTGGGTTTCACAACAGCTGCTTTGAGTTAGTTTAATCAACTAGCTTTAGTCAAAGTTGAGTATGTGCATAAAAGGGTGAAAAGTCACCATCACACCATGCGCTTCAGACCGCATCTGCAAAGCAACACATACAGCCTCTGCAGTTCCTCTAGTCTGGCTCTGCTCTGAGTTCCTTGAAGCTCATGAAGAGCATACACAATAATAGTTAATTCATAGGAGCGGAATATGAGGTAATAAACGCTTAATTTAAAAGGCCTATTACATAATTAAAACTCACCACTAGCTTCGAGCACATGGGCAGCTTTTGCCCAAACCTTTTCTTTTCGTTGTGGATCTTGTTAATAAATATGTCTGGAAGTTGAGAACAAACTAAAAATGCAAGCGTTTTGGCATGTAATAATTATGCTGAAGTACCTACCAGTAGTTTGTATCCAATAATTAAATAATCATGTTACTCTATTTTACTTTGAGGAAACGGATCTTCTCTACGTTCTTTTTCCTGTTTCATATGATTTCAATTGATCAGGCCGGTTTCCAACGGACCGGAGCGTAGCAAAAAGATAGCTTGGCTCTGTATTTTGAGGGCGAAGGATGGAGAAGACATACATGGACAGTGACGTTGGGAGGAGTTGCAGTGGATGTGGAATAGTTCTCATTGATTAACATGCAAGTGCTCTGCCGGACATAGGTGAGCAGAGGATGAGGAATCTGGAGGTTTAAACCAGCTGCAATGCCTATGAGTGGAGTTACAGTAAACATTGACACTCCCAGCAGAAAGAGGGGGGGCACTCCATCGATTGGAATTTAGAGGGAAGTTGGCTGGAAACTGGAGGCCATTCGGCTGGGTTTGAAAGGGAACTTTCAAACCGCTACTACTATAGATGGTCCCCCTACCCACCAACTTGCCTTGTAAGATTGAAAATTCACAGGAATGTATTTATTAAAATTTCCCCAACTCACACAAGCCGGATAGTAAATATAAAGAAGCAGTTGCTTCTTTGACAAGCTCAAGAACGAAGGCAGTTTAACTTAATCTGTCATATTCCTGAGCAGCTACCAGAAGTATGTATAGTTATTTTGGCTTTTTTATTGATTGTCTATCTCCAAGTCGCCCCTATTTTCTATATGCACAAAATGTGCAAAACAATATTACATTTGTCTGAGACACTTTTACATGTTTGACCAAGAATTTAGTGGTAGCCAGACGCTGTCAATCCGAATACAGACACTGTTTTGTCAGACTAGAGCTTCATTAGTCATCAAGGGCTTTATTAAGGCAATTGGCCTTAAGGAGGGAGGAGACAGAAGACACCAAATTTAGTAAGGAAAACCTGCTCCTGACCAGGTTTGCTCTGGGGAGACTGTTACTATGGTAACAAAAACAGAGGTTGAGAAAACTCATTGTGAAAACTCAGAGTTTCCCTGATTTCATGTTTAGAAAACTTGGAGTTTTTGGTAAATCTGCTTTGTGAAACAGACCTTTGCTCTTTATTGACATTTAACATTATTCGACAGTTTAAAAAAAAAAGACTTGCAAGACCTTGAAATTCAAAGTTTCAGACTTGGGTCTTGAGGGTAAAGAACAGAAACGTGAGACCTCTAAAACAAAGGCTTGGTCCCACGTCTGGCCAGAGTTACAATAAAAGGATTCAAGCCAAAGCAAATTCAAAAGGTTACTCTGCTAGCATACAAGGTTTTACTGAAAAATTGCTGCACCCTGCTTGTATCTCATTTGTTTTTGTTTGATTTGTTAGTAAATAAAGTCCATAGTATATATTTACATCAACTGGATAAGCCAGTTAGCACCCTCCAGTGCAGTTGTAAAAGTAACGAAGAAAAGTCATGGGGTGCTGCTGTGGTGTGGAGGTAGAGCGCATGACACATATAACGGCTGTCACAGGTTTGAGTCCTGGCCCTGCTGTCCTGTCCTCTCCCCTCTATTGTAACGCACTTTCCTGTCTGCATACTTACAAAAATAAAGGCCACTAGAGCCTAAAAAAAACTATCTTAAAAAAAAGTCCAAGATCCATTTTTTTTTAAAAAAAAAACAAGACCGCACTTCTATTTGATAGAGAAGACTCAAGTAATGCTCAGAATCTAGTATGAAGCGGGAGCTAAAGCTGCCAAGATGTTTATGTCGCTGGGAAACTGAAGGATGCACAAATAAATGTCCTTATAAGTACTGAAAGTGATATTGTTCTTAGCTTTTATAGTCTAGGTTCAAACAACTTTATACTGTTCATGTCCTGACTAGTTTAAAAAAGAAAAAATAGAGGTATGGGCTAAAACAAGTGGTTTTTTTTCTTTTTAATCAGTTCTTTAATTCAAATATTTCTCACTTTGATGGTGCGTCCTGTTTTCATAGGAACATGAATCTTTTTCTTGATGTTTGGATAAGAGGTACAGCAGAGGATTCACTAGAACTGAGAGTTTCTGTAGATTGGTCTATCTAACTAATTTCCAGGATGCACAAGTCCAGTCCATTAAAAATTACAATCATTCAACTTTCAGATGCCTACCTTCTCCAACAAATCCCAATTTAATGACTGAATTCCCTCAGGATATCATTTAGCTCAGCAGTAGCCTGGTAACAAGCCACTCATTTGATTCGGGATGGTCAGGCTCTGTTAAGTAGCTGCATTTAGCCACCATGCGGCTTCCTGGTAGCTACTGCCAGCAGAGGGCGCCATGTACGTTTACATCTGATCTTTGTGACTGGTGCTGAAATTTTACTTCAGTTTTAAAAGGAAGCTCTATCAGGACAGATGCTTGGCGCATATAGCCGTACATCATCATACAATGCATTTTGCCCTTCTTCGTGTCCAGATATAACCCTATTTATGCCCCTTTAAGCTGGTAGAGATACTGTAAGTATTAGGGTTCAACTGATGCGGCATTCAATTGCTAAAACAGATTTTTAAATTCAGGGTGAAGAACTTTACGATGGTAGATCAATAATGTTTATATATAGATGTTTTTTAGCACACAGTAGAAAGCAGTCATCCAAGAAATTACTCAATAAGAGAACTTCCAGCTACAATATCTTTATATATCTTCACCTTGACTATCTCTAGTAACAAGAGGTGGGTAAAGTAAGCAGTGTTACTCTCATCTAAATATTACTTAAGTAAAAATAAAAAGTGTGGTGAAGTTCAACTATACCTGAAAGTGTTTTTTTTTTTTTTTTAGAAATGACTGAAGTAAATTTAATTGAGTAAAAGTAAATGGTTCCTACCCGCTTCTGAAAGTGATCCATTTAAAGCAGCTGCTTCTTTTTCCTCAACCTACTGTTCTGTAAAAATAAGAGAAAGGTTAACATCAGCTGAGGCATGAAGCTGCGATTGAGAAAATTTCCTTTTACTTCACAATCATTTAATCGGTTTACGTGTTTAATGCAAAATTAATTTCAGATATTTTCTATTTACTGGAGGTTTTTCTAAATTAAGATGAAAGACTAAAGTTTCTTATTTCTAAAAAAATTCAAAATAATTAAAAAAGAAACAAGAATCAAATTCAAATATAATCAAAAGCAAGAGAGGGAAATATTGTCATAGAATAACATGAAATTTGTTTTTTAATAGAAACATGCAGCTAAAATGCTCTTCTAGTGTTTAGATTCATTTAGTTCTGCAACTGTTTTCATCTTCTGGGAAAATTTTTATTTTACAACCATTGACCTTTCATTCACCAGCAGATAAAAAAAAAAAACAAACAAAAAACTATTTTGTGTAAAAACAGGCCATCTGTGTGCATGTACAGCACAAGTCTACTGAGAACAAGCTCGACTGGACTCACTTGAGAGCCCAACCATTCAGTTTATTTTCAAGTTAGGATGAAAGAAAGAGTCCAAACTATGCATGTCGCCTATTCACTGGTGACGCTCTATTAAATGAAAGGACAGCAGAAAGAGTTGGGGAAGGGTGGAGGGTCAGAGCGCTGCATAAATTTTACATACACAAGGCCTCAGACAAAGTGATTGTTGCTTCCCTCAAACTTTTTTTTTTTTTTTTTTACATCTCCTCCAGCAAACACTTTCCCCGCTGAATAGGCACCTATTAGTGACTCCATTATGGGCACAGGGCCCTTGAATGGCTCCTCACTGTGCGTCTTTATCATAGCCGGGCCGTGAATGCGGCGGCCCTCCCCTTTCTGCTCCCCAACCAAGCTTCCTACAGCCTGTTTTGATAGGTGCTGGTGATGATGGGTGAAGCTGAAGGGGGGAGGAGAGGTGGCCTGCCACTTTCACCCCCTGTTGCGTGCTCCAGGTGTGGTGGGTTAAGCGTAGCGCTTCACAGCTTCTATTGTGCCATGCACCTTTTCCTTCGCCACGTATTCAAAAGGAAAGAAGAAAAAAAAATGGTTGTGTTTTACATGCATTAGCTGATCTCCATGATGCCCACACCCCCCGCCCCAATGAATCAAGTCAGGAGGCATTGGGTGGAATCGCTGCACACTGCCTTAGAGCCGTGTATTGTTGCTGGATTATTCAGGAGTTGGCTGAATGAAAGAGGCAGGGAGAGAGGGGTGTCTGTACTTTATCTCCAAGGGAGACAGCAGCTAAAGACGGAGCTTCTTTAGAGGAGTGAGTTACTGCAGGGAAAAGCTCAAGAACACCTGCAGAACACAAGCACATAGAGGCCGAGGCGAGGAACTCCGTTTGTCTCCATCCAGAATACAGTAAACTAGTCACCGCTGAATGGAGCGGCTTCTATTCATCAGGTCGAGTCCAATAACCTGCCACCACCTCGCTGAGGCTGCACAAACTCTGCTGTATTCACAGAACCATCAGCTCAATAAACATCTGTGCGTGTGTGTCATTCAGCTTTGAAGTTATGCATGTACACACAGTTGAAGGAGGGAGACACCGAGAGTCAGCCAGACTTTATGATGAATATGGAAGCATTGTTCAGCCGTGCTTACCTCCACGGGGAACCATCTGCTCCCTGTCAATGCGTCACCTGCTCGTCTGAGCCGTCTCCACAGCAACAAGACTCAGGGGGGGGGGGGATTAGGAGAGGTTACTACTTCGATGGGAGGGGGCCGGAGGGTGGGGGGGCAGCAGAGGGAGGAGCTCGGCGAATGTCGTCCTCTGGTGGAGAAGAAAGTGAAAGAGCAGAAAGTTTGATTCAGCTACTAAACTATCAGCACTAAACTTACTAATCTTATACGTTTTGTGGAACTTTATCGTTTTAACATCTGATAATTCAGCTTTTTAAGTTCATTACAGGTATGGTGCAGAGGCCCCTCCCAGTTTAACCACCTGTTCAAAAATGTGAAAAGTAAAAAAAAGTTAGGAAGAGGTGTTTTGATCCTCAAAAGTCAGGAAATGAAGTGGGATGAGGATCTAAACATGCTTTTACGCAAACAAACAGCCCAAATAAAAAAATCGACTGTCAAAGATCCCCTCTTCTAGAAGAGAGATAAGCACTTGAATGTGAAAAATAAATATTTAAAATAAAATGAACATGAACTGTTGAAACAACCAGAAATTTAACTAATTAACAGGAATAAAGCGCTATTTTTTAGATATAATTCTTTTCCTCATTGAAAGGAGACCATTTTTAAATTTTCTAAAAAACTTTAGGTCCTATAAGAAGCCTTTAAAGCAATATGCAATGAAGGAGAGATGCTTTAACCTTTAAAGTGTGATTAAAAATGTTTATTATGCTGCTAAGTTTTCAATTTATTCAGAAAATCTTATCAAAATAAAAAAAAGAAACACAAACAAAAAACAACAACAACAAACAAACCTTTAGTTCAGGTCAGACATCGTCTAATTTGGAAGTTTTCACTTTCTGAAATGACTCATTAGCAGTTGTGTCTAAAGGTTTGCACTTCTCTGCATGAGTTCCTGTCAGGTGAGTTAAATTTAAATGCTCTGATGACAGTTTGTGTGTCTGCATTTCTTCCTTTGCTGATATGCAAATGGACTCCATCTATAAATGCAGGTCTGCCCTTAAACAAGCATTAAATGGTTTCCATCTGGAAACAGTTGCCAACATCTGGACTCTGCTGTTACACTGGAAATGCAACACATTTTGTTGTTTTAGTTTATTAAATCTTTACTGAATAGAATTGTTCTAATTATGTTATTAAAATAAATTCATCCATAACTGTTGGGGGTTCGTGTAAGAAACCAAATCCTCTATGTTTCCACACCGAGGTCCAAAACTAGATTTAGTTCCGGTGCCGTTCTCCCTCTTCTTGGTGAATCTTACGTCATAGTCATACGTCGAGAGGAAATGACTTGTCATACTGTCAGCTTGATCAGCAGCTGCAAAGTAATTTGCTCTTTGTGTGTTTTTTTTCACCCATGTTTTATATTTTAAGCAGCATGAATGAAGATCAGTCACAGGCTTCTCATTATGTCTGCGTTCTCTCCACCTACAGGACATTGTGCGTTCTGCCATTGACGGCTGTGTAAACAGACCTGAGGTGAGCTTCAAAAGCAAACACCAAAGAGTTGAAGGGAGGTCAATAAATACGACAAAAGACCAAGTTTCTAATTGTTTTCAGCTATGGAGAAGTATTAACATGAATAAACCATTATTTTAATAAAAGTTTTTAGATAGTGATTGCAATTGACTATTGACAGTTTGCTGATCCTTGTGCCTTAAACATTTTATAAGATGTTCCCCTACTGAGAATCTTTTCAAAGACTTTTAAATGATAGGAAAGGTATAGCATCAGCATGTTGCTACTTTACTGGATTATATTTATTCATATTTGAAAATGTTTTGCTTCTGACATACTTGTAATTCTTGTTCAGGTTGAATATTTTTAAGTCTCTGCTGAATTTCTGACTGAAGTTTAACCCCACTCTTGACCAGAAAGAGATTTGAAATCTCAGTGAGACTTTTTCCTGGTTAAATGAAAGGTAGAAAAGGAAAATAATCTTTTTATAAAAGGCATAAATCCCTATGCATCTTTTCAGAAATGTTCTAAACATTCAATTAGTATAGTTCTTTCAAAAATACCAATTATATGCTCCATACAAGCTCAGATCTTGGCCTCTGCAAAAACGATCTAGAAATAAGTAAACATGTCTTAAAATAATTATATTTGTTTTTTAATTTACATAATCTGCTAATGGATGAACATTTTTAACTTCAGAATAAGATTATCAGATATTATGCACCAGTAAATTGTCTTGGTCCATTGGCAAAGTGTCTCACTTACCTGCTTAATTCGAGAAAAAATTCACTTAATTTAAAAACAGTTGACTTAGATCTTGCTTCGAACACATCTGATCAAGTGAATGTCCTCGTTTGATGTGTAGTTCTGGTTTGCTCTGACTTTTCCTGTGTGAAAAGAAACCAGATTAGGTTTAAAAAAGGATTAGTCATCAAATGATTAAGATAAAAGTAAGCATATTACAGATGCAAAAATGCTCTATTTTAATACTCAAAGGGGGAAAAAAAACTATTTTTTTATCCATGTCTTTTTTCCCCTCAACATTAACTTTGTAATTTTCCTTACTGGTTAAAAATATGCTTTTTTTAAAGATTGTTTTCTAAAGAATCTTTGGTAAAGTGGTTTATATGAATGACACAAGGACAATAAAAACAGACAAAACATTTTCTAGCAATAATGCAAACATCTAGAGAGATTACACACTGATTTACCTACATATCGCACCAGTGTGCATCCTTACATTATCCCATCCTGATAAGTATGATAACCATAGAGCAGCTGAAGATTCCTGCTTCAAAAACAAACCTGAATCAAATGAGTGGCTCTTTAACAAAGCTGCTGACCTGCTGAAGAGATAATTAATTATTTTATTCAGCTGAGTTGGAGCAGGAATGTACCTAAAGACAGCAGGGTGGGAGATCTAGATGCTGGATAGAACATGAACTGCTAATGAGGTATGGGCCACACTCCAATGCTCACCTGGACCCCCACCCCCTCCCTCCACGGATGGAGGCTACCACAGAAAGTCTGAGTGACAGGTGAAAGTGACCACAGCTGAAGGAAAGAACAACTTTTGTGTTTGTTCACAGAGCAGAACGAAGGCGATGACCCCAGTCCTTCTGCTCACACCCACCACCTGATGAGCTCGTCGGCTCGAGGCAAAGCGGCAGCACGTCCTCCAACGTCCACAAACATGCAGCATCATCGCCTTTAGTGATGTGTTCCCTAAATCCCCCTCAATCTAATCTGGATATCAACATTTAGAGAAAACAAAGTAAACTTAAAAAGCCACCAGAAGCCACCTGCAGGTAACACTATCCCTGTGTACCTTACAGCAGGGGGGACAGGCCAGCTGTCAAGCTCAATAAAGCCTTTATAGTCGAAAAATCAATGCAGCTTCTTTCCTATTCTCCGATTTCCTGTTTCATTATTGATTTTCATTTTGAATGCACATCAGCATCTCTATAACCTGAACTAAGTAAGTTGTTTAGAGGTTTATAAGCAAATATCTGGACTTTAAAAGTCAGTGATGTGAACTATGTTTGAAACTTCATGTGTTTTGCAACAAGTAGGAAACGACATAATTTATAAAAATAAATTACAAGGCAATTTGTGTAACACTTCCAGAAAGGAGACATAAAGGTCTGAATGAAATGTACCAATATAACCGATTAACTATTAAAAGCTGGTGATCATCCTGGGAAGAATCGATCAAACAATTTTTCACAGCAGCAGTTCTTTTGTTTTTTTTGTTGTTTTTTTTAACCAACAAGATCCGAATCAATCAGCCCATCCTAAAAGTTACTCCTGAGCAACATTCTCAAACTTGAATAAGGAACCTTAATATGGAGGAAGTTCTCATCTTCACACTGTTGAAAATGTATTTCATTTCTAAATGGATCAGAAATGACGAGCCGTACAGTAAATTGGAAAAAAAGATGTCTGATCAAACCCCTACAAGACTGATTAGATTCCTTCATATCTTGGTATCTTAATACCACCCATTCCCCTAAAGTTCTTCTCTTCACAACTCAAAATGTACGTTTTCAGAGGTTTTTAAGTTTAAATATAACAGTTCTCTAAAAATATACAGTTGATAATTATACAGAGTTTTCATAATAAATCTTAAAAACACAAAATTTAAAGAAATGTAAAGATATTGGGATATTTTTTCCATACACCTCCTTCTTCTACACAATTTTCTTGTCCTGTTTGAATAAGTGATCCACTTGTTCCAACAGCCATGCGATAGATAATAGAAATGTGTATAGAAATGTGTATCATTGCACTCTTCCCGTTTTGTTGTGAATAGACTCTGACTCTCTCCGTGGAAAAGATGTTAATCCTGGGAGCGTTTCTGTCAGGCCCACGTGTGGCCGAGGATGAAGTGAAAAAGAAGTGACTTTCCTGGGAGTAAAAATTCAATTATTCAGCTGGGGGAGCGTGTCTGTTGTGAGCGGCAGGCGCACGGCTGCCTGTTCCCAGCGTGCAACAAGGGGGTTAAGAGCCACAGAATGGCCTCCATTATCCCGAGTGAGAACGTCCCATGTGGTTGGCTGCACGGCTCCTGCTCTCATTCACTTCGCCCAAAGTCTCAAACTTTCATTCTGTGCCCTCTTTGCTCTCCCTTATTCTAAGAAACCCTCACAATGCTGCTGGAAGCCTGAAGTGGATTCTTCTGCAACAACCCCCCCCCCAGGACAGTCCACATGCGGACAACATTCACAGGATGTCCGTCAACAAGTCCATTAATCAACGACATTGCATGAAAGCACAATTAGGAGCCCCACAACTCTAGAAGCGATTATCATCTCTAAGCACCCCTGCTACTTCCTCTCCGCAGGCATGAACAGTCGGTTTTACACAATACCACTTTTTCCTGCAAATAAAAAATAAAAATAGCTGGGGCAGCATAATTGTGACAAAATAATAAGTGTGGACAGCTGCAAGGATTTGGAGCACACTTCTCCAAGTCTCAGAAAAACTGAGTCACATCTGGCCAATTATTAGTATAGGAACAGATCCTCAGTGTGTGTGTGAGACTGAGACGCTTTGGTCATCTCAGAAGCATACAGTGCCACTTCTTATGATGAACGAGCAATTGTGTCCATCATCAGTAATGATGCTTAATGACTCAGTGGGGAGCATTGCATCCACTGCACAAAATAGGGCAAACCTTAGACCCTCTATGTAACATCAAGTCTCTGGTAAGTTAATCGAATAATCAAAAAAAAAAAAAAAAAACACTGTGTATTGGAGCCAAGCAGGTATCACACATGGAGGCTCATTAAAGGTCAACACTGGCATAAATAAATGGTTTATGACTTCAAAACAGCCTCAGGAAACTACCTAAACTTTAAGCAGCAACAGAAAAGCAGCACCAAAAATAGTATCAAATCTCCAGAGACTATTATAAATGTCATAGGAAAAACGTATTCAACAACACCAGTTAAATAAAGGAGAACAATGATAATTCACTCAGTCGACACTTCTATTATTAAGATGAGAGACACTGAGAGAACCTTTGTCAAGTCAGAGCAGGGCAGAGCACCAAGCTGTATGTTAGGATCCAACTCAAAATCAGCTGAAACACTTAGTCTCCACATACAGTCAATCAACACAATTAGTCTGTTAAGGAAAATTGAAAAATTGTGTTGTGAATAAACCCCGAGAAGGAGTCTAGATTGTTGTAGATACCGTGTAGCCTTAAAGCTGTGAGGCCTGAGTGAATAAATTTAGAAAGTAAATAAAATATTATGAAGGGATTCGCCTTTGTTTTTTAAATATTTAAATAGAAGCCTTAACCAGTTAACATCCACCTAATTTGAAGTAATCTTTCCCTTTTTTGGATACCCAAATGGAAAAGCAAATAACTAAGAAACTGTAAGGCCAAATTAATTGTGTGATACATCATTTGAAAGCTATCAAATTCTAGTTTCTGAAAATATAAATGAGAATATGTGACTAAAACACAGTCTAAACTGCAACAGTTCAAACATGACTCTTTTTTTCCCCTCGGAAATAATAGGTCTTTTTTTGAAGCAATAACAAAGACATGCTTGATAGCAGGCATGAGAAACTACATTATATTATTTTCTATCCCAAACTCCCTCCCTTCTCTCCCTAATAGGATAAAAAAAACATCTCTCCCTTAGACACCCTGTATAGCCTTAAAGCTGTGAGACCTGAGTGAATACTTTTAGAAAGTAAATAAAATATTATGAAGGGATAAGATAGGCCTACGCCTTTGTTTTTTAAATATTGAAATAGAAGCTTCAGGTTGCTTTTTACAAATCATCACGTAGAAAATTTCTTTGGAAATAATGATGGAATTTTATGTATTTGATGATGCTGGTAAAGTAGACAACGATCAGAACAACATGAGTGTTTCATTCCTTTCTTCTCTGATTCATCTCTATCCATTTTTTTTGCAGCCGACGAATGGAGCCTTCTTTTCATACGTTTTGAAGGATGAGTCCCATGTGTCCTACATAGCCTTGGGTATCCCATGATTCATTGCGACTGCAAGCAAGCCGACTGCTTCGTGCTCAGAGGAAAGGGGAAATGGCGACAAACAGTGGTGAATATTTTAAATGCAGTTTAATATAATAAACTTAAGCGAGTTGTTCCGTCTGAAATTAATGACAATATATATTTTTAAAAGGTTATGGAGTCAGAAATGTGGCGGTAATGTTTGGTTTATTAAGAGGGTTTATTCTGTGACTGTGCAAATGGGTTTGGCTGATATTTAAGCAGATATTCCAATATCTCTGCAGTGAACTACAGATCTCATATCTGAGACCAGGGTTCTGCTGTTGAAGCTCCTCAACAATGAAATTATAAACACAACAGTAGTTAGTAATTCAGCATCTAATCTTTGCCTGGTTTGTTTATCAACTGTCACGGTTGCTAGGTGACAGAGCGTACACCGAGTGAGGACTGGTGAAAACCAGAGACAGATGGACCCGTTTGAATCCACTGCTAAACTCTTGCGGCCTCCTTATTTTCATGGCCCTTGAAGGACCCAGTCTACCTGGACTGGGTCCTTTGAAGATGCAGCAAATAAATTCTGAACACACCCACATAATTAGAAAGTTCAGCTTTAAATCTTGGCCTTCACTATAATGGGTGGTTCTCACTCGTTTGCCTTTAGCAACGGACGCATGCGTGTGAATGGGCCTTTCTTATTCGTCTTTCTCTATGAATTTGCAACTAATCCAGAGTGAACTCCACTTTACACAATGAATAAACATTTGTTATCATATCCTATAATCATAATTCCCCTTGTTACTATAAGTGGGATGTTTTTTTCTTCTCATCGTGATAATGCACATTAAGTTCATTACCAACAAGAAAACAGGAAAAAAAAACAATTATGTTTAGATTTTAGCTTTATATTTGACATACCTACTTTATTCTGAATCCAATTAACAATAATTATCTGACAGATAGTGTGTTATAAAACAATTCCATATAACAGGATTCACTAGAAAACAGAAGCTTTTTTAAGATTTAGCCTGGGAGAACTTAATCAAAACCCCTTTATAAAATAGTATGAAAAGTTTCCTAATGTGCATTTTGGTACATTTTAGATGAAAAATGCTCATCGTCTTCAATTAAAACAATCCACCTTTTCACTGCCGAAGGACACCAAACATTCAAGCAGGTTTAAAATGTTTCCACAGTGAGATTTAAGGCAGAGCTGATGACTAATAAGCAACAGGTGAGTAAATGATTGTAGGTGTAAAACACACAGAGCTTAGAATTTTCACTAAGATAATAAGGAAATAAAGCAAATCAACCAAAATAAATGCTAAAGTTTTAAAGTACTTTGTCATTTAATTGCACAAATATTGGTTTAATATTAATTATATGAACTATATTTGTATGGTGTCCTTTATTTCTCCTATTTTAGTTGAATCTATTTTTCACAGACAAGAGCAAATATCATTTTGACCTATTTTACAAGACAAACTGGCCAAGTTCCAGACTAAATACCTTCTTCCATAAAAATCCAACTGCACAACCACACAAAACAACAGTCAGTGGATAACAGGGTTGTTTATACAAGAAACCCTCATTTGTTTACTCCGAGCTTTTCATTCAGGAGCAATCCATCAGCCTGAACAACAGTGCAGAGGAACAACCACTTGGTTTGGTTCTGCCTGCAACAGAACCAGAACTGCAACATTTGCCACAGAAATACAGAACAATGAGGAATTTTTATGAGGAAAACCAAAGAACATAAAGTTAATGAGAGAGTGACAGAGCTGATAACAGCATCCAGGAGCTCCTGATAGGAAAGTGGTATCTATATAAGTGTCATTTAAATATCTGTAAGCTCTCTTAAAACATTGTAGGGGCCGTTGAATCCTGACTTACTTTGCAGGTTACTTCACAGCCACTAAAATAAGAAACCAGCTGCAGGTGTAGTTCAGCATCTTCGAATGAAGGGTAAAAATACTTGAGAAAGAAGTGGGAGAAGCTAACCTTTTTCAGCAGAGAGTCGAGAGCGTTATTAAACCAACATCACCCTCATGTGGGGCCAGATGGTCACTACATTCAGTTTGGTTTTTAATAGTTTCCAATCTCTTTTTGGAGTCAAATTATTAAGGGAAGAAACTGGATTTTCTCAAATCTGACAGACTTGCACATTTTTGGATGAAAAAGTTTATTCTAGCCTGATTTAAAAAGAAAAAAAAAGTGTTTACTTCAAAGATGTTTTTATTTTAATAAATTTGATTCAATTCTGATTTATAGGGTTTCCAAAACATGTGCAGTCACTGTAATGGGCCACAACTGCATATTGTGCCTAACTAAGAAAAGTATGCGAGACATAATTGTTTAGTGATAAAGATGCTCAAATGTTGTTTTCTCATTTCATAAACATCCTGGAAAGAACACATGATCTAAGAGATGAACATTCATTTTGTTATCTGCTGTGAGTGAACACGTTTATTAATCATTTTCTTATAGCTTAAAACAAAAAAAAATCTGTAACAGAAATCACACATAAAACTTCTAGCTTCTTCAGTCTTACATATAGAGATCATGTTTATTGAAGACCTGATTGTACTGAATCACAGATACACCCTGAGGACCTGTAATTCAGGAATTTACCAGCAGAAGTACTCGTTTGTTTTCTTTCTGAAAACCTTGAAATTGTGAGCATCACAAGTTCCCAGGGTACTAACTTCCACATGTCACATGTTTATCCACATGGTGCAAAAGCAACAACCGGCAATGAATAAGCACAAAAGGTGTGTGGAAGAGCCATGGTGAGCACCTACGGTTTCAATGTTCAAGACTTTACAGTGCGCTTCAATCAATAAATATAGAAACAAGCTTCTCTAGAAAAAGCTGCATTTCCTACGAAAATGTATATCAGTTCATTGGTTTCAGTTATAGTGTTGGTAGGGATCGTTCTCAATGCTGTATTCACATCTTCAATAAGACTTTCTGATGGTACTTCACTCAGCCGTTGTAATCGGCGTCTGGTGTTCATTCGGGGCCATGATTCTCTCTCCAGGTCAGTTGCTGCCTCATTCAGCTCAGATGGTTCGTTCATTACTGGGGCTACATACCCAGTCTCTGGAAGGGTAGTTGTAGTTAACTCCCTTCTGACCTGGCGTCCTGGCTCCTCCCCTTTGTGTTGTGCCTCGTCAATCTCAAG
>JAUZNJ010030444.1:0-14783 GCA_034780135.1 Jordanella pulchra
TTTTACAGCATGAAATGTCTGAATGAGTGCTCATCCAAGACTGGTGATTCCATACTTTTTGCCAGGGGTTGTATTTACCTTTAAGTCTGTCATCAGTGTCTTGGTCATTGAAGGAATTTCATTATTACCGTATATTTTCTCTGTATGCATGCATTACATTTCACACTTTAAGCTTAAATTCAATTACAGCTGAGAAGTTTTACATTAGTCGTCATTATCATAAAGTTGCAGTGATGTTTCTTTGAATGTTTCAGTCTATTTTGATAAGAAATGTTTTTATTTTGCATCGACTACGCTGGTCTAGTCCTTCTGGTTGAATGTACTTTGCTTCACCACTATGAGATGAGGTCTTAATGTCCTGTATGCATGCTGGAGAAGTGAAACAAAGTGTTAATATATCAAGAGAAATGAATGAAAATAAAGCTGTTTTAAGTTGCAATGTGTTTTCTTGTCGGTTAAACAACAGCACCTCACAGTGGAAATATGGGGCATTACAAAACAGATTGAAATAGTTTTATAGCATCTGGATTTGAAAAAAAAAAGAATGTATATTCTTTTTCATCTGATGCTTTTACCATCAGACAATGTTTTACATTAAATTGAGGAGTAATGAGTTGGGGGCAATGCATTAACAACAAATGCAAATCCAATGCGGAACCAACGTTTTTCTGGTGTCTTCCTTTGTAACATTCACTGTGTTTGTTACCATAATCTCTAGATGAAAAAAAGATTCACAATAATCATCAGTAAGAAATCTTTGCTTTTAGATCAGAGGGTTTTCAAGGTTAATTATGGGACATTATTTACAGTGTATTTGGTGAATCTTTTTAGAAAGTGAAACTGATTTAATTTTTTTTTCTTGTTTTTGATAATGATTTACAGATAATGAAAACAAAATATAGCTTTTTAAAAAATAAAATGTAAGAATAATTTTTTAGAACGGTAAACATTGGGAACTCATGGTGTCATATATATATTAACCTGATTAACTGAAAAACACCTGCAAATGCTTATTGAGCCATTGCTAAAAAAGCTAGTTGTTTACAGGTGTTCTATCAAAAAGAGAAAAGGAAAGTGTGGAAGGAAATGGCGCTCCAATCTGGGGGAGACTTACAAGGAGTTTACTTAGGCTTGCATCAGTGCATCAAGAGCCACCAAGCGCAGACAGCTCTACAGAAAGGGTCGAACAATTTGCACTTCTTGTGGTATATTTTCTGAACCAGAGGGAACATCAGAGGTGTCATAAATAAGGAAACGATGGAGGACTAATAAGACTGAACTTCTGTGGCCCAAGTCATCTTATTAAATGATGGTAAAATTTACGTTTCATTTGGAAATCAAGATCCCAGAGTCTGAAGTGTCACTGAATCTGAGTTGTTTGAAGTCCAGGGTGAAGTTTCCACAACATGTTGGTAATGGGCACCATCTTATCTGCTGGAGTTGGTCCACTGTGTTCTCTGAAGTAAAAAGCCAGCTTGTCATTTACCAGGTAATCTTGAAGCCTTTAATGTTTCCTTCTGATTACACATTTTAGGGAAATGATTGATTAAATTTTCCAGCAAAACTGGCCTACACTTGCAATGGTACCAAAAGCTGACTTAGTACCATAATGCTTGACTGGTCAGCGAAGCGACCTGAAGTGATGACAGATACCAGACCCAACAATGCAGATGACTTGAAAGCTGCAACCAAAGCAACCATTACACCTTCACTGCAAAAACTGAAAATACAAGAAAATCAGTTTTTCTTGATATCATTTCCCCCCCCCTTGATTTTTGCAAATAAGTAAAACAAAATGCTGTTGTAAAAACATGATTTACATTTAAAATAAGAAAAAAATAACTTATATTTTATTTTAAAGGCAAAAAGATTAATTCCTTTGGCAGATCATCTTATTTACCTTCTCAAATTAAGGGCAAACACAATAACTAGACATTTTTACTTATTTTTAATAAGTGAGTAATTTATGAAGAGGGGATTTCAAAGCAGCTACAAAGTACATAGAAATACTGACATTTCTTTTTTTAGTTATCTTCTCTTTAACAGCCTTTCTTTAATGTTGTAATTTTCTGAGACTCTGAATCTTGTCATCAAAATGACAAAAGCTAAATGTTTGGTTGATTCACTGTATTTCTAATGAATATATCTATATTGGCTTTACTTAACGAGAATGGGAAAATATTATATTTCACCACAATATTCTAATCTTGAGTTGTGCTTGTATTTAGAGTTGCTGAAATTTCCAGGGGTGAATTCCTATGCAATCAGACTATTCAATACTTTTTCTATGTCTGCCTTTGTCTCCTTAAACCCTAGCCGGCCTCGGTAGATGCTGGAAGTTTCTTCCTCTCCACTGTCACTACATGCATGTAATCAGCTGCTTTTCCTTAGATAGAAAACTTATAAACCATTCTGACTTAATGATCTGAGTGAATTGTCTCTATAAAGTACTGAGATAATGTAAGTTGGTGCTATATAAATAAACTGAATTGAACTGGATTGAAAACTCAGTGAAGCACTAAAAAAATACATCTTACATCTTGCCTTTGATTGGAAATTAAAGTTTGTATTGAAAAGGTTTTGTTTTCTTAATAATCATTTATCAATACAACTTAGGCTCACAAAACTGTCATTGATAAAAAGAAAGAATGAAGCAAAATATGACAAAACAAATGAAAAATTGTGACATTTGGAAATAAATTCCTGCTAAATATATTTGTTAACTAATTAATTAAATAACTGAGAATAAAAAAACAAAATCAAACATTTTTTCATAAACAATTTAATTGGTAAATGTGTTTTCTCATATTCAGAACTGTTCATTTGAACAAAAAGATTGCAAACTATTTAAAAAACACACACACCAACAAAATTCTAAAACACGGTAATTTAATTAGATTCTTAAGTCCGTAGAACAATGGGGATAAAACTACGAAGGAAAACTGTTTTAAATTCCATTTTACAGATTATTTTTCCATTTCAGGTTATATCCCTTAGCTTTTATTTTCTCATTTTCAACTCATTATTTGTTTTGGATTTACATTTTTCAATCCCTTCTTCTTTAACTTCAGCATAAAGGCCTTTGTCACATCAGAGCTTCAGAGGATTTTATTGTTAATATAGTATTGTACATTAGAAAATATGGTTTTAACACAGCCGTGCACTCACGCTTGAATTTCTGAAACCGCTAAAAGCTTTCTGATGACCATGTAATTTACTGAGGTTACATATTACATCAACAAATATTTAAAATATGTAATTTAATCGCATTATCTGGGGAGTGAGGGGAAAGCTAAATGTTTTTAATCGACGATCTTTGGCAATTTTACTCCATACCAGGCGATTACGTTCAAGCGTTAAGGAGTGATTGGTCTATCATAAATAGACAATCTCGGGTTTCTTTCAGTACATTTTGCTAGTCCACCGGACAGGAAGCAGGCCGACAGCTCTAGAAGATGGGGCTCGGTCCAGGCTCTGCTGCTCGTCATGTAGATAAATGACATCTTCAGTGTTACTGTGCAGGTCTTGCTCGCTCGGTGCATGATGCGCCCGTTGACTGGGGTCGAATATGACTCGGATGCTAGTAGCCGGCTGCTGTTAGCTTAGCTCCTGCTTCTCTTGCTGCAGCTGCAGGAGGAGCAACAACGTCTGGCTGCTGAGGGCTCAGCTGATCCGGTGCAACTGCACTCAGACTCCGACTGGAAGATGTTGAGGCCTTAGACGTCAGATCGGTGACTGTGTGCTCGGTCAATACAATCAGGTAATGTCATCCATTGTTGTTTCTTTATTTCATTCTGATTCAGCAGACAGGAGGTTGTATTTGGTGTGGAATCGTGTGATATTGAACTTGATCCAGGTTTTGGTGTGTTTGCCTTTACATTAGTACTTCAATTTGGTTGCGTTAAGTATTGTGTAGTGAAAAAATAATTGTTTTTTGTTTTATTTTTTAAATTCTGCATTACTACCGAATAACAAAAGTTCCATTAACTGTAGTAAGAAAGGCAGAGGGTACAGATGGCAACCTTTGTGTCTTTTAATAATATTGTTTTTTATATTAAATAAAAACACTGAAAAACAGGCCAAGCCCTAACATCGATAAACAACGGTGTTAATTGTAGCAGCACGGCTGATATTTCTCTCCAGGATGATGTCACAGCCAAACAGGATGAGACCAAATGAAGCTACTATGATGAGAAAAAGAAGAGAGAGCATAAAGTTAGAGGTTGAACTAACAAATACCGAAGAATAGAGATATGATGACAAGTGGTCCCTATGTCCTCCAGTAGTCTAAGCCTATAGTAGCATAACTATAGAGATAGTTCAGGACCTTTAATATTTTAGTATTGATTCTTTAATACTGTCGTCTCAGGTACGTAAACATTGTGTTATTAATTATACAAATTAGGAGGTGAGGAAGTATCATTAATTTATCCTCTTACCTCCAATACAAACACTCGGTGACAGTAGGGATGCTGTTACACCTCAGCTACTGATGGTGAACATTTCACACAACTTCACGTCCAAAGACCTGAACTAAGCCTTTAAGGACAAGTTTGAATGATGAAGTGAAATGTATATTTATATTGCCTATGTTAACCAACAGACATGGTTGTTTTGGTTTGTCCTGCATGGGCTGCTGTAGTAAAAAAAAGGCAGAGGAGTACAGATAATGAGCGCTGTCTGTTTTGATATGAAATATAAAGCATCCATTCTCTTCCACAGACATGTCGTCGCAGCTGCAGGTCTTCTCGTCTCCCTCCGTTTCCTCCAGTGCCTACTCTCGGCCGAAGAGGCTCAAAGTTGAGAACCCTTCCTGGGACGTCTCCAACCAGTTGGCTGATAGCGGCTACTATCAGCAGAGCCCCTCCCAGGGAGCCGCCCCCTCCACCTCCGGCTCCAACTTCGACCTGGTGTACAACTCCAACCAGGTTCCCCCTCCTGCAGCCGGCTCCAGGGAGCAGACGGTGGTACGGGCTGCAGACAGCACAGGACACGCTTCCTCTTCCTCCTCTTCCTCCTCCACCTCCTCCAGCCGACACATCAAGGATGCAGGTTCCTCCGCCCAACACTGCGAGATTTACCAAAAGCAATACAGCTTGAAGAGGAAGAGCGAGGAGGTGGACAGCAGCGACAGCGTCCAGATACTGGAGGAGCTCTCTGCCCCTGTGGTGTCGAACCGAGCCGGAGGAGGAGGAGGAACCACGACAGCTCAGTCCATAGCTCACTCCACCTCCACCACCAAAAGTAGCAACTCTCACAGCGAGGGAGACTACCAGCTGGTCCAGCATGAAATCTTGTGCTCCATTTCCAACAGTTATGAGGTGCTTGAGTTCCTGGGGCGTGGCACTTTCGGACAAGTAGCAAAATGTTGGAAACGTGGCACCAATGAGATCGTGGCCATTAAAATCCTGAAGAACCATCCTTCTTATGCTAGGCAGGGCCAAATCGAGGTGAGTTTGTTCTGCTCAAAGTGTAGCACTGTTGATAGTCAGGCATTACAGACACATTAGGCTTGTATGTTTAAATAAATCTACGAAAAATTTAACAAGCATCAGATACCGATGTTGATGCAGTCTTACTAGTGTCATAGCATTAGCTTCAAGTTTCGTACTTTATCACATGTAAAGAGCAGATTGGTTTTCATTTAGTCAATTTTTGATCAAGGATTCTGAGAGCAGAGATTTGGTTTGAGAATTAAGGAAGGTTGAAGCAAAAGAGAAGGTAAAGGGAAAATTGTAAGAAAGGAAAGAACCAAATTAAAAAGGCTTAGTCACGTTATATGCCAATACAAATACACCGAAAACCTCTTGATCCTGAGAAACTAAGGTCATAAACACCAAGCGTCTGTCCTGATTAGGTTTAAATTAGTGGCGGGACTGAATTACAGGATCTGTAATTAATGAATCACATTTTAGTCAGAAGCCATATATTGCCAAATAAACAACCTTTTTAATTCAAAAGCCCATTTGATGTGCTAAGAACTATTTTCAATCCATGAATTCGGTTATTCAACCATCAGATTGGTTTAAAGCTAAAATCATTTAGTCTGTTTTTTGTGTAACTCATTTGAAAAACTATTTCTTTAGAGGTGTGAACATTACATGAAGATTCATTACAGCACAGTTCCTTCCGTTAAATAAAAACTATTAAGCAACAAGGCATTCAATACAGATGGCGCCATCTGTTGGCAGTACTGCAGAACTATCAGGAAGCCAGATGTGACTAAAAGAGCCCGATGGTCCTGCAACGTCTCAATGCTAAGCAGCAGCTCAGACTGTTTGAGTCTTAACTCTCCTGGAATCAAATATTTTTTGTGTTTTTTTTTTTTTTTTACACACTTTCCTTTATTATTTCCACATTGTGCTGGAAGGTGCTAACTGGCTGAACCACAATAGGCTACTTCCTTGTCTGTACCCTTCACATGTGCACAGTGTCCTACCTTTGTTGTTGTTGTAAATAGCTTTATGTACTAAGAACTTTAGCAAAAACGAAGCATAAAACACCATCAGCATATGGTACTCTTTCAGAAAAACTTAACATAAAAGTGAAGATAAAAGGAGGAAGATGAGAAAGGAAAGAAGGGAGTCTGTATTTAAGAGACTCAGAATATCCAGACAGCATAGGAACCCTGTTTTTAATGACAATCAGTTGTGAGCTGAACTCTAACCAGCTCCCTTCATCCCCTCCTCCGGTCCCGTCCACAGGTGAGCATCCTCAGCAGGCTGAGCACGGAGAACGCCGATGAGTTTAACTTCGTGCGCTCCTATGAGTGTTTCCAACACAAGAACCACACGTGCCTGGTGTTTGAGATGCTGGAGCAGAACCTCTACGACTTCCTGAAGCACAGCAAGTTCAGCCCTCTGATGCTCAAGTGCATCCGGCCCATCCTGCAGCAGGTGGCCACGGCGCTGATGAAGCTGAAAAGCCTGGGGCTGATCCACGCCGACCTGAAGCCAGAGAACATCATGCTGGTTGACCCTCTGAGGCAGCCGTACAGAGTGAAGGTGATCGACTTTGGCTCCGCCAGCCACGTGTCTAAAGCTGTGTGCTCCACATACCTGCAGTCCAGATATTACAGGTGGGAGTTTGATCCGCTCCAAAGTGTTTGAGTTCTGAGGTACTTTAGTCTGTGATGATTTTTCTCTTTTTTGGGACTGTGTATAAGCAGAGCTCCAGAGATCATTCTAGGTCTCCCTTTCTGCGAAGCGATCGACATGTGGTCTTTGGGGTGCGTCATTGCCGAGCTGTTCCTGGGATGGCCCCTTTATCCGGGAGCATCGGAGTACGACCAGGTCATCTGCACCTCCTGCACATACTGTGCACTTTACACGGATGATTCTCCAACTAGTAAAGAATTTGAATCCTAGGCTGAAATAAGAAAAACATGTTTTGTCATTATTTTGTTAATGCTTCATTTACTGGAACAAAGAAAAACTTGCAAAATAATTATAATGGAAAAAATTACTCTTAATATTATATAAAATATGGTTTTATATTGAGTTGTTTTGCTGTATCTCCTCTGTCCCTTTGTCATGTTGTTTTGAACTCTTTGTCTCTCATAAGACTGAAATATAAGTAACTTTATTGACAATAGGCACAGAAATTACTGATTTTAATGAAAAATATCACTTACTTGAAAAGATATATTATTTTTTTAATAAAAACACCTGTCCTTATGGATTACTTTCATTTTCATCACAAAATGTAACTTAACTTGTTTTTTTGTTTTTTTTTTTTTTACTGTTTTCTACTTCCAACCTAACCAGTTGTGATGTGACAGGAAAGCTAATGGTAGCGTAGCAGATTTAGCTACATGGAAGGAAGTGAAACTAGAAAAAAAATCAATTTAAAGCCTTGCAAAAGCAAGAGTCTGTTTATCTGTCTTCATTTCCAAATACCTCATATTTCCTTTAAATGTACAAATAATGAGAAAAATACAATTTTATATAATTGTGAGTATATTGCATGCTAACTCTAAAACGAAGATTAGCATGCTAATATGTCATGAGATTTTCAAAGACGTGCTAAACTTTGTGATTTCCACAACATCATTATACAAAATATTTATGTAATTTCATTACAACCACTATCAGTTAATGTTTCTACACATTTTGATGAAGAAGAAGAAGAAATTCGAATATTTCTAAAAATATGTGTTGGGTTTTCTAAAATAATATAATGACCAAATTTTGTTTAGTTGGAGAAACACCCAAATATTTTCATGTTGTTTTCTGACCCACTCAGACCAAGAAAAACACAGATAAAAATCAGTATTTATCAGTCCTACCAATTTATCAAAACCTTTTCTTTTTTCGTAAATCCAAAGGGTTAAAGTAATGAGCACAGACTAATTTATTTTTAAACATTTGGAAGGAAAGCGTACAGAAAAAGGACAAAAGAAATAAACTTTATATCAACAGAGCAATAAAGACACAAAATAAATAGATTTTTATAAGTTAAAGTATCAGCTTAAAAAGTATTATTATAGTATAAAGACAAATTTTATAGTTACAGTCTGCCACATCATAACAGTAGTAGATTCATTGACTTCAGTCATATCAAGATAATACAGTGTTCTTAGATCAAGGACAATGCTCCCAAATCTTTGTTACGTACATAATGAAGATAACGTTTTATCCTGACAGAACAACTGTCCTTATTAGATAAACTGCTTGGAAAAACTTTAATTTTGGCCCTTAACAGGCAGGTATTATGATAGTTTAACAGGGACATGCATGAATCATAGAAATAATCCTAATATTATCCTGTACAAAGACAGACAGACAAACATTCACACAAACTCGAGTAAGATTATAAACCTCCTTCTTGGAGGTAATTATTTGGCTTTTGAAAGATGGTGGATTTTATTTAGGAGTGTCTTAGTACAGGGGTCTAAAGTTAAATGCGCTCCACAGATATTAGACCGGATTTGTAAAAAGAACATCCATTTTTTTTTCTTTCATTTAGCAGTTATGAGCTACTTCAATTTAAACTTATATTTGTGAATAGAAATATGAAGTTTGTTGTAATTCTAGAACAAAAAATGTGAAGGGGAATCAATACTTTATAATGTGCTTCAAACATGATGTATTTAGATGTTTCATACAAGCATCTTCTACATTTTAATCAAATCCTTTTGTCATTTTTTTACAGCATATTTAAAAAGTTCTTTAAATTTTCTGTTTTTATTATTTCTTCCATATCTATTTTTTGACACATTTTAAACTCAGCTCTGAAATTAGAATTAAGAAAGCATGTGTCTCGCTCTTGTTTCAGATTCGGTATATTTCTCAGACTCAAGGTCTCCCAGCAGAGTACCTGCTGAGCGCAGGAACCAAGACGAGCCGCTTTTTCAACCGTGGCCCCGACTCCAGCTATCCTCTCTGGAGACTCAAAGTAGGTCTCTGTACAGATTACTTTCCTGCACAGCATTTTCTAGCCCAAATTCCTCTACAGTATATCGTATGAAGATGTTTTTTTCTTTATTTCCCACAGACGCCTGCAGAGCATGAGGCAGAGATGGGCATCAAGTCAAAGGAGGCAAGAAAATACATCTTCAACTGTTTGGATGATATGATGCAGGTATGAGTGGAAGTACAATGATATTAGTTTTAGGTTACCACGGCTAAGATGTGATTGTTTTACAATCATTGACCCCCTGCAGGTGAACATGACCAGCCTGGAAGGCACAGACATCCTGGCAGAGAAGGCCGATAGACGAGAGTTCATCGACCTGCTAAAAAAGATGCTAACTCTTGACGCCGACAAGAGGATCACGCCCATGAAGACGCTGAACCATCCTTTTGTTACCATGACACACCTCCTGCACTTCCCCCACAGCTCACAGTAAGGCTGCTTCATCAGGATACAGGATGAATAGAAAACCTGTTGTTGCTCATTTGGTTAAATGTTTACACTTTTGTCATCTTTTCAGAAAGGAAGGTAGGTCTTTATTAGTTGTCCTAAAGGTAGCGAGAAATCGCTAGATAAGGTCATCACTTAATTTGCATATTTGGTAATGCTTTGATCCAGTCAGAGGAAAGAGAAAAATTAACATCGGCAAGACAGAACGTGATTAAAAACACTCTAGTATCTCAATATATTTTATTCAGTATGATAATGTGATATCTGAATCATTTCCAATATTTCGATATACGCTGCTGTGTGTGTGTGTGTATGTATGTGTGGGAGGGGTGTCTGTTTGTTTTTTACTAAAGCTGAAAAGTGCAAAATAATAATTAATTAAAAAAATTAATTAATTCATTAATTAATAATAATTAATAAAAACAAAATAACACCATAAATGATGACTAGAGCAGGTGGGAAATGACAGAGGGCGAGTTTCTCTGAGGCTTTTTTCTTGTTTATATCCATGTCAGAATTATTTTTATTTATTTTCATTTATTTTTTTGAGCTTTTTACGGCACTAGTGGCTCATTTTTCTGACAGTAGGCTGACAGGAAAGGAGGTAAGAGAGAGGGGGGGAGACATGCAGGAAAGGACCACAAGCCAGATTCGAACCTGGGTCGCTCGCGTCAAGGACTAAGGCCTCCATACATGGGTCGTATGCACTAACCACTGCGCCACCTGCACGCCCCGATGTCAGAATTATTTTGTATCGACTGAAACCAAAATCTGTTTTGTGATCCAAGTTCAGAGCATCCAGCCCTACTCTAAATACATTTTGAAGTAAAAACAAACACTATGACGTCATTTCAAGCATTCAGTGACATTTTACATGGAATAAAACTGAATAATTCAATCTTATGCTGTCAAATTTGACTTGGAGACATTTAGAAGAGAAGCACACAGTGGATGAGGCTGTGTATGAATTAAATGTGGGGAAGATCTATTATAGTAACCTGGGATAACCCAGATCTGTGTGTAGAAAGGCTCCTGTGGAAAGACAGTGACATTCAGTACAATTCTTCATGCTGATTGGTTAAATCACCACATGGCACCTGCCGTAGCAGCGGCGATGTATCACATTCTTGATTTGTTTGACAGCCAGCTGAGTTAGCCCATAAATCAGACTTTTATCACAGCGGTAAGGAAGGAACACGCAAACATCTTACTCGCCCACAGGGGCACCTGTTGTGTCCTTTTGAACGTGTTTCCAAAACAAATGGAGGCTTTTCCAGCTAAAACAGACTGAATACGAATAGTGGCGTCTAGAGCTACGTCCGCCGGCGCAGCCATGTTTGTTTTGTTTCAGCCTTTCCAATCTGGTTGACGTCGCACACCTCACTGCGTTTCATCGCTTCAAGTCATTTCTGTATTCGAGTCTAATGCATCTATTGGTTTCTGGAAAGATATATTTTCAGGCGTTATTTGTGACAAATCTTGCTTGCAAGATAACTACTTTAGTGCAACAGTTGCAAAGGAAAAAAACGTCACAATTTAGGGGGATCAGTGGAAGCTTTGCACATGAGTGACTCATTTTCAATAGAGAAACAGAGGAGAGTCACTCTGCTGTTTGTGCCTGAGAATACGCTTTGCTGCTGAGTCTGCCAGCCTGTCAGTGCTTTTGAGGAGGGAGCTTGCAGCATCACTCACTGCTCGCTGAAGATCTCTGCTTTCACATCGTTGCCAAAGTCTCCAAAAACAAAGAAAAAAGCTGGATTTGATGCTAGTCGACAGTCAGACCCTTCTAACGAATAAATATGTTAGCGGCGTAGCTAGATAAAGCGGCTAAGTCGCTAAGTTGGCAACAGTGATGAGCAGCGTTCTCTTTCTTGTTTTTCTTTTATTCACCAGTGTCAAGTCTTGCTTCCAAAACATGGACATATGCAAACGCAGATGCAGCGCGTTTGAGAACGGGAAGAACATGTTTGCAAGCAGCAGCACCCCGAGTGCAGCGGCTAACCTCACTGTCACCTTCAGCAGCCAGCTGAACCAACACAATCAGGTGGGAACATGCTTTCTGAAATCAATTCTTTTTGAATGCACAAATAATACATGGATTGTCTTCTGGTTTTTCTTTTTAATTTTTAGTTTCGATCAAAACAACAAATTGTCTAGATGTCCTCTGACTCTCCAAGGCGCCTTTCTAAAGTGTTTAGGTGTTTAAGTACAAGAGAGAAGTCAGCCATAGAAAATATATATTTTTATTGCAGACACTAAAATCCACTTTGATTCTAGACTTTGAACTGATTGAACACATTATTATACTTCGTTCTAAACTGATTCTTTAGAATAATAAAGTTTTTTGTTGGGTTGAAATAAAGAAACCTTGAATTTGTCGTGGCGCTCAGATGGCGTCTACAGGAGGACAGTCCCTGTCGCTCAGCAGCAACGTCCCGCTGCTCAACTATCAACCGGGCCTCTATCAGCAGGCCACCATCAACATCCCGGGCCTGACTCAGCAGAGCGTCCCGCTGCAGACCAGACCCACTCAGCTGTGCGCCCAGACAGAACCGTTTCAGCAAACGCTCATCGTCTGCCCTCCGACCATCCAGGGTGAGGGACCAACCCGTCCGATCATTAGCTCAACACTCAGAACTGAAAACCCGCTAAATGAACTGCATATCCTCTCCATATAGGTCTCCAAACTACCAGTAAACCTTCCGGTTATCCTGTGAGAATGGATAGTTCGGTACCCCTCGTGGCTCCAAACCAGTCCTCCCAGTCTCTTCACCTCCAGCCCAGCATGCTGACTCAGGTACAAACATCTGTCCACCAGAACCACTGCAGTAAACAAACTGAACATCTGCATTCAGCTCCTTTTTTATGCATAAACAAGCAGCAGGGCTGGCCGGCAGGAACGCAGCAGATCCTCATCCCTTCCACCTGGCAGCAGATGCCCGGTATGTCCATCCATAACCCGGGTCAGGCCGTGGTCCCCGACTCGCCTGTCGGAGCTCCGCTGTCTGACGGCCAACAGGCCGCTGGATGGAGGTGGGTGCGGCTTCAGCGTTAAATGCAAGGTGTCAAAAAAATAAAGGGTAAAATAAAGACATGCATGCTCGCCCACCCCCCCCATTAGGGGTCGTCATGGCAACCAGTACGACGGAGGCAGCCAGCAGGACTCCAGTGCCAGCCGCCATCCCGGCGTGCAGAACAACAGCTCGGGTGCCGCTCATGCAAGATCCCAACAAGGCAAGAGATGTAAAGGCCGCCATGGCGACGGCAGAACCAGGTATCCGAGTCCAGCTCAGTCAGATGGTCCAAACATAAACACACAAATACATACGGCATGTTGAAATCTTTAGGATATTATCAAGCGGTTCGGGTTCTTCCTGTAAATAGCGTTAACTTCCTGTCAGATGCATCTGCACACAACATGGTTCGGACTTCATCATCGTGTTTTGTGTGAAGGCATCTTTGGAACTGGGTGTTTTAGAAATGTTCCTGTTAACTATTTACATGAACATAAGCATAGCTTTCAGGCCCTTAAACCTGAAATTGTTAAACAGATAAAATGCGTCCGTCTCCCTCATCTCCTTCCCTCTCAGGCTGCATTCGGCCTCCACTGTCGTCCACAGCGCTTCTCTCCCTGGTGACCAGTCTCAGCCGATCATCATCTCTGACACGCCGAGTCCCGCCGTCAGCATCATCACCATTCACAGCGACTCGGAGGACGAGGGAGAGACGAAGGTCATGGCTGCCTGGTGAGCTCATTTTATTGGTTACAGAGATACAAAGTAGTTCATAAGTGGAAGGAAAATGTGGTTTCTGTGATAATTTCACAGCAACTCCATGTAAACTTTTGATGATTCGGTTCTGGCCTAAATCGCTCTTCCATCGTGTGATTTTTGCTTTTGCATGTTTCTAGTGTATAACTTTTCTCTTATGTGAACGATAAGTGGGGATTTTTCTCTACTCCTGCAGCTCTGGACCGAGCCAGAGAACGAACGTCATCAGCTGCGTGACGGTGCACGACTCCCATGACTCTGACTCTTCCAGCAGCAGCAGCCCTCTCAGCCCTGAGACCAACTCTCAGCCTTCCAAGTCTCTGGCCATCATCGTGCCCTCGGTGAAGACTCAACCCGGGGAGAGTTCAGCCAGCAAGCCGACCGCAGCTTTAGGTCCATTTTACATTTTCATTCCCCAACGCCCCGTTTTTTAATCTTTAAAAACACTGTCTGATTTTCTCTCTACTCTGGTCCTAAACCAACAGATCAGGCAGCAGGATTCTCTGCAAAGTCCAAAAAGGCATCGGCCCAGTCGTCCTGCAGGTCAGGTGATTCCACCACCGATCGTCATCAGCGGGCGGCGTCCAGCAGATCTCAGCCCCTTAACCTCAGCCAGGTAACAGCTGCAATGATTCAATCGCTAGTTATCCTCCACCTGATTCAAATTAGGCCTCCTAATTTGAATCAGGTGTGCTGGAATAGAGGTGTATCTAAAACATGCAGGGCACGAGTCCCTGAGGACCAGGGACGGGAACCACTGCTCCAACCTTTTCACAATTGTCTCATTGAACCTGTGTGGGCGGAAAAGGTCTTGCATTAAACCATAGAAAGCAGTGGGTTATATAAATAGGAAAAAAAAGAACACAATGCTTTCAGTTTGGTCCCATTTGTTTTCAAAATGTGTTAACTTTAACTCACTTAAATAAAATCAATGGTTACGTTTTAAAGTAAAGTGTCCACATTTTACTTATTTCAAGAGACATTATGCAAGTTTTTTCAGAAAAATATCTTTAAAATAGCCGATTTACTTGATCCTTAACAACTAAAACATGGTTTGATTAGATTAGATGAGTTTTTAGATTAGATGAGTTTTATTGATCTCACAGCGGAGAAATTCACTTGTCACATAATGGCAAAGTAGATAAGAAG
>JAUZNJ010030446.1:0-13362 GCA_034780135.1 Jordanella pulchra
AGGAAAACCATCAGAGAGATATCAGTACACAATTAACCTGAATTTTTTTCCCAGTAAGTTGTTGGTAAATTGGTAAATTTTGTTTGTTTATTTCCTCCTTTTTTACTGTTCATGCAAATATTGTAGCATCCCTGATATATTTAACTGGTGGTCTACAGTGAACAATGTGGAGAATTTTTTGTCACTGAATGAATATTAACTTGACAGTTGCAATGGAAGACTTTGAGAGATTTAACGGTGAATTTAAATTGACATGCGGGTCACAACTGGACAACTTTGATGGTTTTACTTTTTTACTTATTATCTGCTCTTTCAGAGATTAAAAATTGAGATTGAGATCTCTATACATCAGTGAATTATGCAGATGTATGCAGGTACTGTTTATATATAAGGAGTTTCATGTGTATTTATGTGTGGAGTGCACCAAATATAAGACTTTAGGTGTTTCCCGCTGTGCAATCAGTGGACTAGAATTTTAACCCTCCTACTTTAACATCTTTGTGGCTTTTTAAAAAATGTTGTTTTGTTTTATGTGTATGATGGGGTAGTATCGGGTGGGGGATGGGAGGCAATGGTCAGGGTGGTTTTCGGTTGAGTATTTTGGAAATCACTTCTTTTTATATCTGCATAAGAATTTTCTCTGTCAGGTGTATGCTGCTAGTTTTATGTGTTTTTTTCTCTTTTGTTGTTGAAATCATTCAGTGTGAGAGAAATGTTATAAACACCCCTGAAGTGCAAGAGCAGTGGGTTATTTTTCTAAGATACTCTAAGTCTATTTAGAATGCAATTGGGACTAAACAGGCTTTGCACTCAGAATTACATTTTACTGTTCTGAAGAAATACATGAATACTACCACAGCATGTCTGTTATTTGAAGACTTCCATAAACGCTTGAGGAAAACGAGAGACCATTTCAGGGTGTCGCACATTGATATGACCCAGATGGGCTGGAAAAACTAACATCCCAGTTTGCTCACATATCCCAGGAGAGGAGATGGGGGTGGTGGTGGTGGGGTCCTTGGTTGAGGAGGATGTTTTAACGTTTTGGGTTACAGCAGACTGTTTTCTTTCTTTCTTGGCGGCACATTCTGCAGATGTCTGCAGGAAGAGCTAAGAAAGAATTGTACTTATTCATCTAGTGACAGATTTGGAAATCTAGACTTGTTTCAGACATCTGAAGTGTTCATCTGGACATCCTCCAGCCTCCTGTAGTGGTGATAAGATGAGTGAGTGAGTATTCCCTGTGAATGGAAAATTAAATGCTTTTTATTTCTTGGATCCATTTTGGCTAAACATGTGTAATTAAATCAACAGACTTGGAAAGGATATATTTTGTTTTGTTCCTGAACACTTTATTTGGATTTTTGCAAACCATTGTCACTTTACGTCATGAATGTTGTCAGCAGAAGTAGCGAATCACCAACTATCTTAATTTAGAGTACTAGTCACTTATTAAAGAAAAGTATATTTAGTTTCAGAGTTTAATCTGCGATTATTAGGAAAATATAAACCTATGTTTTAACGACTTTTACAGTAAGAAAAGAATATGCAAAAAAACCCTATATAAAAAAGAAATAATAAAAATTGATGATAGGCTGGTGACCTGCTTAGGATGTACCCCACCAGCCCCTTGTTATCCTGATTTGATGGATGAAATGATAGACGTATATTTTCCTGCCAGCTTCCTTCAGCCAAACCTGAAGAATAGAGAATGATAATACTGTAAAGCTGTTCATATCACATCAGTCTTTTCCTGTAAACTTATTCAGCAAGTACATCCATGTACTGTGAGAGTAACAACAAAGTAATATTTGCAGTTTGTGACAAGCCATATTTTAAACAGTTTAAATTAGAAGGTTTTCTGGTTTGATTGGACCAAAATTAAATGTTTTGGTCTTTGTACAAACCTCTAAATAGGGAAATATAGCACTTCACCTCAGACATGACCCACAATTCCCACTGCAAAACATGTTGACAGTATCATCCTGGGGAAATCTCTCCCTTGCATGGATAAAGAAGCAGGATAGAGATAAACACAGGGGAATCCTGAGGGAAAACTTGCTTAAGCTTTGATACCTTGCAGCAGGAGGACTAAATGTAAAACTAAATAATGGTTTAGATTAGGGATCACCAACCATCGGGACATGACAGCTGCCATGTCATAGGTCTGTTAATTCTGGGCTGTAATTAATTAATACTGATTATAATTTGAGCAACTAATGAGCAGAGTGTTTTAGGGCTTTTATTTTGAAAAAGACAGCACCATTTCTGTTCAGTGCCCCTGAAGGTACAAGCTCAGCTCAACCCATCTCTTTAACTTCTGGGTTCTCGGGTTTCAAATGAAATGAAAAACCAGCATTATTTGTAGAGGGACCATTAGACCTGATAAGTAGCTCCTGATGTTGTCTCTGCTTCAGGAGTGGCTCAATATAAGGAAAGAGAAAGTTGAAAAAGGTTCTTTTTAATTTCTGAACCTTTCTCTGCAAAATGGTTAACTAAGTACTGATTCCATTTATAGTCCATGCTTAAACCCCACAATCGCTGGAATGGACTAAGCCTTGCTTTAAAGTCTGGGGTTTTTCATGATACTTGTGCATTTTCTAACATTTTTTTCTTTTAAGCATATTCTTTCATTAATATGCTTAAATATAGCCTCATTCTAGAATTGCACTGCTTAAAGGTGGCTGCACATTGGAGTAGCTCTGCTAGCCTGACTGATATTATTTTTTAAGAGAACTTTAGTTCCTTGGTTCTTGCATCACATTTTAATTTTTTTGATTTTTTTTGACTCTGTTGATGAGTGCTATGAAACTGGAAGGATTTTACTGATATTTTAGCCAGTTTCAGAAAATTGTTATGATGTGTAACCACAGAAACCATAGCAAGATGATTTTTTACACCAAGAGCACCTACTTAACATCTCTTAAACTGAAATAATACATCAATCCCTTCCGCAAGTACAAGCTGAGTTGAAAAGGAGGTGCCAGGGGTGCATATCAGGAGTAAGGAGAAGAGAAATTTAAACCATCTCTTCCATCGATCATCATGGGCAATGTGAGAACTCCAAGCCCTAACAAGGACCAAGCCAAAATATTGGCAATGTAGCATTATGTGTTTTACTGAAACGTGGCTGCAGGATCACATCTTGAACTCCTGTATTTCTCTGCCAGGCTTCCTGACTATATGAGGTGGGTTGGAAGTCCTTGTGAACAATAGATGGTGTCATCCATGGCATAACACTGTGAAGTTTCGTCACTGCAGCCCAGATATTGAAATGTTGGCAGTTTGTTTTCAGCCATATTATTTGCCCAAAGAGTTTACCAGTTTTCTGTTAGTAACCGTTTACATTCAACCTTCTGCCTTTGCTGACACTGCATGTGATATAATCATTTCTGTTGTTGCCAGGCTACAGGCACACCACTCAAATGCATTTGTGGCAATAACTGGCGATTTAAATCACATTCTTGTTTTTCTCTGCTCAGAGTATAAGCCACTTTATAAGAGGAAACCTTAATTTCAAAGAACTGTAAGAAAATGTTCAAATGAAGCTGAAGAAGCCATACAAAAATTGTTTTGAGGCTACAGATTGGGATGCACTGTGTTAGCCACATGGAGAGGTCATCAATGCAATGACTGAGTGTGTGACTGTATACATAAACTTCTGTATATCTATCATCATCCCTACCAGAACAGTAAAATGCTTCCCAAATAATAAACCATGGGTCACAGTATCTGCGGAAACTACTTAATGATAAATAATAAGCTTTTAAGAAGGGAGAATTATTGAGGAGTAAACAGATGCAAGTTAAGGTCAAGATAAGAAGAGAAAGCAAGGAGGCATATAGGAGGAGGCTGGGAAACAAACTCCAGCAGAAAAATGTTAGAGATGTGTGGTCAGGAATAAAGAAGATCACAGACTTCAAGCAGAAGGATGATCACACAGACGGAATTCTGAATGGAACCAATGAACTGAAAACTTCTTCAACAGGTTAAGTTCAGGAACAAGCTCAGCCCACAGTAACATGTACATCTTACCCTCCTCTGCCAAACTCTATGAGTTTGTTGTCAGCCAAATCAGAAGATGGTGCCGCTCACTCTGTCTTCCACTTGTCTGTCTCTAGAAGTTAAGTGAATAAGTCACAAAGTCCAGATGGTGTCAGCCCCAGAGTCCTGAAGGTCTGTGCGGAGCAGCTCTGTGGGATTCTACAGCACCTCTTCTACCTTAGAGGAAGTACCAGTGATGTGAAAGACCTCCTGCCTTGTTTTAGTACCAAAGAAGACTCAGCCAACAGTCATCAGTGACTATAGACCTGTTGCCCTCACATTCTACATCATGAAGGTCCTAGAAAGAATTCTGTTGGTTCAAGAGAGGAGAGTGATGAGTTACACTTACCTGCACTGTACACCCTACGTTGTTTTGTTTTTTGTGAGGCTCATCAGCAATCATCAGGATCATGATATTACTTTATACTTTTTCTAGCCTCCTGAACTGCTATCGTAGGTAAAGTTCTTTGTTTTTAATGTTTTTTTATTGTTTATGCACAAGTTCTCCACACCTGTTATATACGTGCTGTATGACTCCAAACCTGACTGTTTTCTCTTCCAACTGAAATATTTTATTTTATATTTTCTCCCAAGAGGATGTGGTTTACTTTGTAACTGTGCTTCTCTTCCTGTCAGACCCATGAAATTGCCGCTGAATTTATGTGTATTCCGATTGAAATAGACCTGGGGCCTATCTCAGTTGAGCTACGCAAGCCCCTTCTCAGAAAATTGGGCTTATCCATCTCCATTGACCTCAATGAGTGCTAAATGCGACAATGTCATACCACACCATGTTCTGTTGGATCGGATCCAAAATCGGATTTGGTGTGTTTAGGGCCTTATTCTGTCAAGTCAGCAGTCTTCCTCGTTAATGTGTCCCACATTATGTAACATTTCTGATTAGAAAACCCCATTTTTTGTGTGTCACATAATATTTAATTGTGTGTTTGTGAGGAAACAAAAGTCATTTGGCTTGGATAAAGGTTTGAAGTACAAACTTCATGTTAAAATGTACCTGAATTCCATGTATTTTTAATTGATTTTTTATGATATTCTATTCTATGATAACAATTGTTTATTTTCTTTTAGAAACAATACTTGCATTAAATATATTTATAAGCTGTTTGTAACCGGTAAGAATTGTTTACTGTTGAGAAAATAGATCAGTTTCCTTTTGTCCCATTTTATACAGCCACCCACCTTGCCAGACACACTGGAATTGGAATGAAACTGGAATTGGCATATACCAAACGCAGCCTTTATTTAGGTAGGGTGGCTGGGGGTGGGGGAGGGGGGTGCTAACTTATGTCAGTGGAAAATGCACATTGGCCCCAGTTGGCAGGAAACACATGGCACCAGTGCCTAACACTGGGTTGCCAACAGGAAATGAGAAGAGTCGTAGGAAAAAAAACTATAGGAATAAAGAGAAGGTGACAACAGTAAACTAGACAAAAAGCATTGCATAACCAACATCTGTTCAATGACCATTAATATTTCTGTTTTGTTGTTTGTGTTTCCTTCAGTTAAGCTGCAAGAAAGAGGACACAGTCCAAGACAAGTGGATGTGATTTACTGGAATGATAGCCTGCTGTTGGATACCATGGTTGACTAGCATGAGCCAGCTCCCTTAGATCAGTAAAGAAAACTCATTGGGTTCTCTAAATTAGCATTTAGCTGCACACACTCCTTCCCCATATCACGAGCAGGATGTAAAGCTGTTTTTGCTTATCATTTAAACTTTCTGTAACACAGCATGGCATATCTAGCTACCTCGGCACCAAAAACTAAGCCAGCCCCAGCTTAAAATTATGTTTACTTTTTCTTTTTTTTTTACTTCCAAGATTTATCAATACCCTGCTAAATGCCTCATACAGTGTGTAAATATGTCTTACTGTTGCAAAGTTAATATAGATGATGAAATTGGTTTCATTGCTCTAAACTAAGAAAAAGACATAAAGTCTTTTGAAAAGAAAGTTTCATGTCACTCTTAGTCAGGTGATATTTGAAAGAAAAGGTCAGCAACTTGTTTATCCCAGAAGCCATGGGTTTTGTGGCAGACTCAAAAAAAATGTTGTAGCCTCTTTTCTTATTCCCCATATAGATTAAAGTCAGATTAAGACACGAGTCAGCCTCTGTAGAACTAAAATAATGCATATGAAAAGTTCTTTGCATCTTTTTTATCATGGTGAAAAAAGAAAAAGAACTGAACTCAACTCAAGTGAAGGCTTCAGTTTATAGCTATAAGAAGGAAATCATCTATACCTTTACATCCTGTGTTGAGTTGAGCAGTCGAATGTTATATAATCCACTCTCTTTTACTCCTGATTGCTGAATTTCCGCACAGTCTTTGAAAGTGTGTCTCTCCTTCTTGGGCTTTCTGGAAATTTCTGAAGAAACACAGTAACACATTTTGCAGGTTTTTACACTCAGATCCAGTGCTCAGTGAGCTTACTGCTTAAACTTTTTACTTCTCAAAAGTACACAACATTAAATTGTAATTTTGAATGGCCACCTTACTAGATGAAAAAACCCTGTCTCTTATGGAAGCGTTACTCTTCTTGTGTGGATTTGTATATATTAGTTCAAATATCTGTGTAAGGGGGCCCTAATGTGTTGATCCAAACGGTAGCCACAGAGCCTTACCATTGCATTGACTGACTTTAGTAAGCAGCTGCTCAACAGTGTCCGTCAGCCTTGCCTGCTGTCTCTGTAGTGTGGTGCTATTGAGCGTTGAGCTTCCAAGTTCACTTTCAAGCTGACTGACCAAGTGACTCTGCCTCTCCAAAACATCTTGAAGCTGCTGCTTTTCACCCTGCAAATCCTCCAGCTCCTTCCCATAGCGTGCCTCCAGTGCTAAAAGCCTTTGTTCTAGAAAGCTAAAGAAGAAGTACGTCAGTTTTCATAAGGTTATTTGCAATAAATAATAAACACGCACAGAGATGCGTTACATTTAACTCTTAAAGCAGATATTGAAGAAAAAGCTAATTTAAATAAGGATGACGAATAGACCTTTGCACAACTATCTCACTGGGCTAACATCATATAAACACTTGTACCACAGCAGTGTTCACAGATGGCTCAGTATGCTGAAATACTCCATCATGCCCTGAAGGTATCAACCTGGCAGCAGTTATGGTAATGTGCGTGTGTGTGTGTGTGTTTGTTTGCTTTGTGTGTGTTTTTGTGTATGCAGGAGTGGCACATCGTAGATAAATGAAGATCATCAATTCTTGCAGGTTGATCTTTATGGCTTTGACTAATGAGTCTCCAACAGTTATTTATTGAAACAATCCAACCACCCAGACTGAACAAGCTACTTCAATGATCTCTGCAGACAAGGATTACATACACTCTGCATGGATCCATGCTCCCCCACTTTAGCCATCCATTCAGTATGTGGTTGATCGATCCAAATCAATTTTTACATTGCTTCTTACTTATTTTGCTTTGATGAGGATAAACTCAATTAAAGCAGTAAAGCATGCTCACAAATTGTTTACTGTTGTGTGCAGTCCAGTTTGAGAACCAGTCAGAGTATAGAGGATAGTATAAAACCAGAACTGCAAATTGTTAATAGTTAGAGGAGTTGGCGTCATAGAAATATTTTACTATTTGATTCATTAGGATTCTGCTTATGCTATTCTTTTTTTGTTATTGTTATTTTAAATAGCAAAGTGCACAAAGCTAGACGGCTGCTCTCCCTACTGCTGCAGAGGAGTTTGCCTCCTGCTGATACTATGTAATGCCTAAGAAAACAAACATGTGTCTGTGCCCATTTTTAGCTTGGCAGCAGCTCAGAAACTTCCATGGTGCTCTGAATCCCCAGCAGTGGTAGTTTAAAACAAATATAGCTGCACCTACAGCCACCTCTGCCACTGATTTTCCAAAGATGCATTTATTTATTTAGATCTCAGTGCCATGTCATCATAAGCAAACAATGATGAATAAAAGGGCACCACAAATGTATGGAAGAGGAAATCTGTTAAAGGTTCTGATGGCTGGGTAGCACAATCCCCTCTAGGTTACATGGAACTTATTGTTGGAAAGATAATCAAGGGGATGCAAAGACTGATAAATATTTGCACCCTTTCACGTTTTTTATATCCCAGATAATCCCATGTTCTAAGAGAGAAACCGCTTACTAACAAGCTCTATCCATTTAATCATAGGCTCATATGTTTACAGTGCTGGGCAGTTTTACAAGTTAGTGTCCCACAGTGAAAAATTGTTAAGGTGTTTCATTATAATTTTATAATTGTGTCTGTAAATGTTTCATGAAGGTTATTTATGTCTGATGTTAACAATTAGGGAAGAAGTGTGCCTTTCCCTGTTGGCCCACACAAGGACACAGACAGAAAAGACTTTAGCTGCAAAAATGCTATTATTTTATTTTTTTTTTGTTTTCATTAACTAAACTTTTTACCAAAGCAATAGCCACAATTTACCTCAAAAGGCTGCTTCTTATCTTGGCACATACATTTGAAATTGATTTAAATTTGCATTGAAATCCTAAAAAAAATATATCTATATATGTTTTTTTGAATGATTACAATACTATAGATAATGTTACATGCTATTAGATGTATTAAATGTATCTTGCCAGAAAAAAAAAGGTCTGTCCAAACCACATCCACAGCAACGTTTGGAGTTCCCAGTTGACTGAGTATACCACTCTATCCTTAAAGCATAAAGACCCTGAAAATTAAAATTTCTATAACTTCTTGTATAGAGAATATATTTGTAAGTCTGGAGAAGAAATACCTTTTTGCTCACCTGTTTTTATCACTGAGACGTGCAATTTCTTGAGTCTGTAGGAGAATATGTTTCTCCAGACGGTTTGTAAAGAGTGAGTATTCAAGCAGCTGTATCTCGAGGCGACTTGTCTGGTTTAACACCTAGAGAGTCGACAGAGAGTTAAAAACATAAGCTTATCACACCTCCCAAATGAAATGTCGTGTTGAGCAATGAATTCCTTAAAAAACACCTTTGGGGATAAACAGCCTTGCTTAACAAATTACAAATCCTTGAATTTGTCCCCTCTGATCTTGTAATATAAACTTGAGCCAGATTGAGCTTATATGTCATGTTTTTTGGTCACATAAAAAGCAGTGTGGAACAAAGTATCCTAAATATTTATACAGATTGCAGTTTTTTTTTTTATCAACATTTGATAAGAGAAAAAGTAATAGCAAAACAACCCAATCTGTAATAACAAGTCTAGCATGATAGAAATCACATCTGTGTTTTGCTACTGAGGTTTATATTTTAATTGGCTTATTGTCAGTCACTACTTGCAGCTCATTGTGTCAAAGTCCGTGGGAGCAAATACAAGTTGCTGCCACTACCTTTGGGCATGGCTTCCCAGCAGGTTATGTCTGATTTCTATTTAATTAGATATTTTCAAAAGTGCTTTCCCACAAACATGGTTTCTTTCTGTTTAAGTATCGCCCATGCAAATCTGCTTTTGACTTGACTACAAAAAGTTAATCCAAGAAAACCTTAGTATTATCTTCCTAACTTCCTCACCTGGGTCTCAACATCTGTCAGTTTGCGAGTCTGCTCTGCTGATTGGCTGAGCAGGTTGGTTCCCATCTCCAGCATTGCAGCCGTCTGCGTGTGCACTGTTGTCCTCTTTATTTCTTCCATACCAGAGCGCACATTCTCCTGGATGAAGTTTTCTAGCTATAAGGAGAGAAACCATGACATATGTCTATTATTTTTGTTAATTCAAAGACCTTTCTTGGAATAAGGAAATGTTGGGTCTTTTGGGAAATTAACATTTTGTTTACTGTACCTTTCAAAGTATTCATAGCTACTAAATTTATTTTTGACTGTTGCATTATAACCAAAAAAGTTAGTATAGATATTGTGAAGCCATAGGAGCTTTGACTATTTAACAAGCAACATCATTAAGATCCAAGACAAACCAGACAGGGCCAGGGTAATGTTTTGGATAAGCATGTCCTTAAACTAAACTGGAGGGCATTGATCAGAAAAAAAAAATAAATAAAAACAGAGTTGCTGACAGTGACTATGAAGGAGCAGCACTCGTCCAGGTCTTAGTCTGAAGAGTCTGTTGATTTTGTAACTTTTTGTAAAATGTGTCATGCAGGAGGGAGGCAAGGTATCCAGCAAGTGTGAGGTAGAGGTTGTTCTGGTCAGATTAGAGCAAAATGCAAATGTATGGGCTATGTAAAAACCAATGTTTTCCAGAAAACAAACTCTAGTCTTACCCCTGAAAGACAAAAAAATGGTATTGGCTGGATCTTTCTATGGGGACACTTTTTTTCACCAGACTGAGAACTTATTAAAATTGAGGGGAGATTGGTAGACCAAAACAAAAATAATGTCCTACAAAAAACACATGTTAGGATCTGGGACTGGGGTAAAGGTAGACAGAGAAGAGGAGCTTAAAAGGTATGAATATTTTGACAAATACTGACTCCTTATCTTTATACTTGTCTTTTGAGCCACATCAAATAAATGACAAAATATCATTTATTTTTAATAAGAGAAAAGTATAATAATGCATTGTATTTATTCAGGGCCACAAGGAATATCATCCAGAACCAATGATCAATCACAGCTCCAGAGAGAGAGAAGGTAAAGCAATCCTTTATTATTGTATTTCACACCAAAATATAAATAAAAGAGAATTTATCTAATGGCGTGTCCCCTCGGTAAACTAAGCAGGATTGTTTAACTATATGAGCAGCATATTTAACATAAAAGTATAGGTTGTTCTCCAGTATTCTAGCAGTAAATAATGAATACTTGCTTTTATTAGCAAAGTAAACACATTATTTTTCTGAGAAGCGTGATTATTTAGAACTCTTTTGGGGAAAAAAGATCAAACTTGAATCATTAAATAACACACTGACAAATGTAATCTCTAAGGATAGCGCACTCATTACAATCCAGTTAATGAGTTGTCCACATATTTTGAGAATAACTCTAAATCTGCAAATAACTTGCTTGGTGTTCTTATGAAAATAGGAAAAGAAAGTATCAATAAAAAGGAGGTTATAATAAAATATAAGACTTCAATAAGTATTTTTTAGTATTATTTATTTGATTTGAAAAAGGAAAAATGTATGCTAGTAAGCGCAAATAAGTATTTGCAGTGTCATTATTTTTGCAGTGCTGATTTATCTATCTTTCTCAATAGGACCACTTTTTATTTTTCACCATATTTTAAAGTGGTCCTTTTTGCTCTTGCCCTGCAGTAATATCTTACATCATGGTAGTTTAGACCAACTTAGACTGAACAGGGAAAAATCTGTTTACAACAAAGGATCTGAAAAGATTACTTCATGGATTAAAGCCATCTCTTCCAGAAAACCCCAAATCCCTGCATTATAATCAGACTTACAAATTCAAGCTGCTATCAGTTGATTGTCCAAGTCTCTGGATTACAGCCTTTGTGCTGGAACTCAATCCGAAGGTCTTGATAGGCTTTATCGCCATCCCTTGCCAGTTGCATTAATTGAAGTTCTGTCAGAAGCTGCACTATGTGGCCAGATAAATCTCTTTTTGGATGTAGTGTAATTCATTTTTGCTATGGTTAAGAGGATCAGTGTTGAGAAAATCTTAGGAGTTGAATCATGATATTTTTTAATTACTATGCCAATGTCTCCACTCCTTCTTTCTGTTACGATTACGTAAGAGAGAAAGACATGTGCTGGTGTTATACTATTTGACGGTGATTGTTTGAGCCCAATTAAGATAGATAAAAGGGTAAATAACACAACTGAAAAAATGCTAATTTAGTACATTGATTTTCTAACCATTATAAGATGTTTGCAACTTAATTGCTAGCCTAAATCTCTTGTCTCTCTTTATAGCACCTGTTATTACACGCACTACTCGGAGTCCCGGCACCATTTGTTTGTTAACAGACTTAAGGCCACAGACTACCTGTGTACTACGATGCGTAGAAATGATGCATCTTGAATAAAGTGCAAAGGACTTCTTCTATTTAAATACATTTTCCTGTGGACAAAATTGTATTTATTTACAGTTTGAATTTAAGATTTTAGAAAGGAAATGTTAATATGTACCCCTTTTTTCTGTGGCTACATTATAGCTTGCCACCATGAGAATGTGTGTGAATGGGTGTTTGACTGGATGTAGTGTAAAGTGCTTTGGTCAAGTCTCCTGACTTCACAAATCACTATGTAAGTGCAGGTCATTTGCAATCTAAACAAAGAAGACCTGTGAGGATCATATCCTCTGATTTCTCAAGTCTACTTAGAAGACAAAGATTGAGAGTTAAGGTTAAACTCATGCATGCTATCAGTGTGTTCGGATTTGGCAGCTACATCTTGTGGAGGCAAGGTTTGTTAGCCGATTACGTCATAGCATATCGCCGTGGACTGTTCGGATTCGATATCTCCTACGTATGAGGCGGACGAAAGCAGCCTTCCTTTCACCCGTTTTGAAGGATTGGTCCTGTGTATCCTACGTAGCCTTGGTTATTCATGATCAGTGATTCCGTGATTCATTGCGAGTTTAAGCAAGCCGGCTGCTTTGTGTTCAGAGGAAAGGGGAAATGGTGACAAACAGTGGTAAATATTGTAAATGCAGTTTAGTATAATAGAGATAAGTGAATAGATCTGTCTGAAATTAATGAAATATATATTTTTTAAAGTGTTATCAAGTCAGATATGTGGTGAGTAATGTTTGGTTTATTCAGAGGGTTTTTTTCAGTGACTGTGTTAATGGGTTTGGCTGACATTTAAGCACAGATTCCAATATCTGTGCAATGAACTACAGATCTGATATCTGTGACCACGGTTCTACTGCTGAAGCTTATCAAAAATGAAATTAGCAACAGAACAGTAGTTACAAGTTTGGCATCCATTCTTTGCCTGATTTTTGTGTCAACTGTCATGGTTCCTAGGTGACAGCGCGACCACTGAGTGAGGGGCCGTTAAAGCCAGAGAAGGATAGACCAGTTTCAATCCATAGTAAAAACTCTTCCGGCCTCCTTATTTTCATGGTCCTTGAAGGACCCAATCCAGGTAGACCGGGTCCTGAGAAGATGCAACTGATGAATCCAAACACACCCTATGACTACATGACAATCAGATATCAGTTGAATGGAATGACTCTGGATTCTGTCTGCCATGTTTGGTATGCGTGGATCCTTTAAGACAGGAAAATCATTTTGAAAAGTCTTTTTTACCTAATAAATTGTGGGCAATCTGAGTAGAAATATGTAACTTAATGAAATTAAATTGAAATACTTTTAAATATTGAAAATGTCATTGGTCGGGGGGGGGGGGGGGGGGGGGGGGGGGGGGGGGGGGGGGGGGG